>JAVTVY010022568.1:0-86763 GCA_036873755.1 Hanleya hanleyi | reverse complement strand
CTCGAGTAGCTTTTATATGTTGTACGATAGTTATTTTCTTGCCCCACAGCTTATTATTGGACTGTTCTTTTCTCAGTGGAGTTTTTTGTTTACTTATCCACATGTGACCGATTAAATATCACCGGATATTTACCCAGACAGTTTAATAGCCAACATCAGTACGTAATTCTAGCCAATAAGCCACATCGTAACCCCAGAAGTAGCGCATATTAGTCCAGGCTCGCGACTAAATGCGTTTTTCACGAGAACCAGCAGCGCCACCATCTCGGGAAGGTTACTTGCGCTAAAATGCCACAATTATTCTAACAACATTTATCGTGCAAATTTATTGAACTGTTGAACCGGTGTGATGGATAAGAATGTCCTGGTGATGAGCGTCCCTTTTCATATCCTTATTTATTGCAACTAAGGACGGACACTTGTCCGCAATATGGAGAAATGTGTCCTAGCTGGGTTGGAAGATAGGGGCCGGACACTCTTAGCAAACGGACATTCTTATAGTCTCCAATCCGGCACTCAGGAAGAATACCCAGGCGTTGTTGCCTCTCATGAAATGAAAGTACTGTATTACTGATGTCTGGTTTCCGTTGATCCATAAAATTAAAAGGTATGAATACCTAGATCTGACCTTTTCTGCGTTGCTACACAGCCTGTTATTGGTTGTGAACTGTGTAATGCAATTATTTAAAAATGCATAGATCACTTACCGCTGGAGTCTGGTTAGGAGCCCATACAAGATAGTTTATAATACTGATTTCTATTGAATGTAGTTACATTCAATAGAAATCAGTACAGTAAAATATCTTGTAGGGACTGCATGTCGAACTAGTCTGGCCTACTTTCCTTGTTGAATCTGGCAATTTGCTAAATGTTAGTCAATGCTCTGTCTATGCTGGTCAAGAGGAACACTCATTTTGAGGAGAATGTATTCACATATTCAAACGCCAAATTTCAAGATTTTAAATCTGGTATCTACATTATACCTGACACCAAGTAAGATAAAACAAGATGAATCAACTTTGAGATTTTCATACATGTAGTCAAGATCTTCAACTCCAAGATATTCAACTACCAAGATTTCACAGCTCAAGGCAACTGTGTATTTGAGAACAAACATCTCAATTCAAACAGAGAGAACAGGAACAAAATGTGTAGCTCTACGTGCATCTTCCAAATAATTTACTCAAAAAGGGCATGCACCCTCGACTCAGATGATCAGATGACACATAGGAATCTAGGAAAGAAGAATTTGTTAATTCTTCTCGAAGTAAATCAAATAGCTCAGTCTTCAGCAATAAAAGAAATTATAAAATATAGCAGGAAATCTCGCACAAAGCTTCGATAAAAATATTCAATCAACAACAACAACTACTCCTGCTGCTATATAGTTTCATGGAAAAGTTGATTATGTCACTCCTAGACTGTAATTTTATAGACTTGATATAATCGCCAGAGTCGGTACACACGTTATGATTTGATAATTTGTGATAAGTGTATGTTTTAAAGAATCCTGAATAACGAATCTGAAATTCAGTAGTCAGTATAATTAAATCTACATTTATCTCCAAGTATAAAAGAAGTTGGAAAATATGGCGGTATCTCGATGAAATTTATACCCTGTATCCAGGTCGCACATTGATATCAAAAACTCGCTCTTCGTTTTCTCGCTGGCCGTTTGGACGAGTATTGGACGACTTTGGGAATAGATTACGACGATTCATCGCCGAAGAAAAGTAATACGTACAAAACATAATTCCATTCAAACTTGGCCTAAAGATATTAGTGAGACAATAGTATCAGTGCATTTCACTTGGAGTATCACGACCTCTATATTTAACCCTATCTGGCCTGAGCCATTTGGGGTGTACCGCAGCCGGGGGGGGGGGAGTGCACCCCACACATATTTTCGCTATCGCTAAGGCTAGGGAGCTGAAACTTACCACACTACATCATTGGGTCAAGCTCTACAAGAAAATGTAAAAAACATCCAAGATGGCCGCCATGATGACGTAACGTGGACGGCATTTCCAAAACGAGCATTTTTGGACCATTTTTTGGTCAGAATTTTCGAATTCTGTTTTTGTTTTTCTTCGCAAAAACTGCATGCTAAATTAGTAAAAAATAATCTGATATGAAATAAAATCGATTTTACCCACTTTCCCGTACAGAAAAGCGCAAATTTTGAAGAAATACGACGAAAACATCACTCTTTTGGTACCCCACATGGCCGCCATTTTGAATTTGTCCATGATATTCTGCTCGGGGGTCATGCAAATAGGTTCAAAATGACTCCAATATGATAATCGACACAACGTATATGCATGAAACTGCTCTTCAGTCTAACACCAGGCATGAATATGCGATAATATGCGGTACTTGTGGGAATACGATGTGGCTTATTGGAAACACCCGAACCATTACACTAATCGACATTTCATGGTCACATCTCTTCAGAAATTGATAACTTAACTGGTGTGCGAGAAATGATCAAAAGGAGGTGTTCGCTTTAGATGGATATTTTTCTCTTCAGAGTCGCTCTCTGCTGCTCTATTGTCTCGCTCCGAGCCGGCCGGTAAATTGTGACGTAATGCTACGGTATTTCCCAACTCTTTGTCAGACCGGCGAGGCCAGTCCAATGGGAAATTCTGGTTCATATTCTCATACGGTTACCATTGACACATATTGGCACATGCATAATCAACTGGGAAAGCAAGCGTCGTCACTTGTTGATGATCATTTCGTTAATAAAGGCCTTGATATATAAGACAAGTTTAACCTTATAACTTTTCAATTCATAGTTACAACTTTCCGCTGCCCTGAGACGAAATTATATATGTATAACAATTAATTTTTTGCTCTGCTGGATCGTCAGAATATTCAAATACTGACTGTGTGTGGAGTTGTTTGTGTGCAATTCTATTGACGAATTATAATAAAATAAGGGATTATGTGCGTTAGGGGTTCGCTGTCTTTATTTCACTTTAAAGTCCAAAATGAAAAAAAAAATTCGGGGATTTGGGGATTCGAACCAAAATGTAGGTGTTCTTTTAATCTTCAGTCCGACACTGTAACCATTCGGTCAAGCAGCTGTTACAATTATCAAAATGAGGAATCATGTGCCGAATGGCGGTGAACTACACCCTTTCAGAGCATTACAAGCGTTTTGGCATATTTCAATATCATGAAAGCATGACACCTTTAACCAAAACGATTCTTCAGTATCATTTTGGATCAAACCCACCGCATGTCGATATGTAAGACTCGTTTTGGTTAAAGGTGTCACATTTTGTATATGAATGGAATTCCCTTCAAGAATATCACCAAAAATTGCAAACACAAACAAATGCTTATTTTCTAATACTCGTAATGCTTTTTTGACAAATCTCCTCTCGGTGAAAATTGAGAATATGAAAATTCAGTATTTTCTCTTTCAAGCTAGTAACTTTTAAAGTAAACGAGAGGAAATTATATTTTCGGTTTATAAACGCAACGCACTAAGGAAAAAAATACGGTCAAACCGAACACCTCCTTTATGGAGATTGATTTGAGTGATTCGCGTCTATGGAAACGCTGGACAGCGTTGAACAGAGTGAGCTGTCATGGGCCCAGTGGTTGATACAGAACACCAAACTGATCATTGGCAGCTGTCCAAAATGCACCCACAACAAAATGGCTGATTATAATATTGGTTGAAGTATCGACATAACAGTTGTGCTGTAATTATCCTGTCCATAAAGTCGGGGTTATTCACTATAAGGGCTAACGTGTGGCATTATTTAGAAAAAAATTCAAACAATTTTACGTTGAGGCATTTGCATCAATTATTATATAGTATAAACACATAGACATCTACAAAACATTCTTATATTCGCAAAAGTATTCCAGACCAAGTTTATAGTTTCTTTGCCAGTACTTTGTTACCATTTTTATACTTGTATTTCAAGCAAATTGTTATACTGATCTATTGTGACACAGGATATCGAAGTGAACAATCTTTCTTTCAGATTCATGCTCATCCAGTCTTGGGTACTGCTACAATCGAGCCCTCAAGTTTTGTTATAAGCCTTATTTCACTGCGAAGATGACGTACAGCTCTGCCCGTCATGTGTGTCAGAATGAAGGCGGAGATTTGATTACCATCGATACCAAACAACAGCTAGATCACCTGGGCCAGATCATCAGTGGCTTAACATGTAAGTTGATCTTCGAGGTAAATTCCGAGTATATTCATAATTCGAAATTGTCAAGTATGTTGAGAGTCTGTCTTGCCGTACATCTGATCATACTAATGCTCTACGGCAGAACATTGGGCATAACAAATGTTCCACGGTGTCCACGGGTCGCTGAGCCAGCAGTTGCCCTTCATTTGTTTTGAATAGCCTCGCCAAGCGTATCCTGGGCACAGATGTGCGCGTCAAGAATTCGTTAACGATTTCAGCGAACAAAACTTAGTTACGTTTCAAAATGTGTCTATATGTGACTCAAATAAACTTTATACTGATATAAGATGAAAACGTATGTAACCACAGCAAAAATAAATCGGGGATGGGTTAGTAGAAGGCGCTTTTCTCAATATTTAGTGAAGATCAGTTCCCGAGCCCGTACCAGTATTTAACCCTACCAGAACTGGATGGGGAGAGGCAAAATGGCTCCCCTATCCAATTTTCTGCGCTATCTCCGGACCGACAATACATTGAGAGCTTACACTCCGTGACTTTATAGTTTATCATATTGTGGTCGTTTTGACCTCTCGAGTAGAGGATCATCGGTAAAGTCAAGATGGCGGCCACCTGAGGTACGAGATAAATGATATTTTCGTAATTTTTCTTCAAAATTTTAGCTTTTCCGCGATGATTAATTGGTAAATACTATTTTATTTCACATCACATTAATATTTACTAATTTATCAAGAAGTTTTTGCGGAGAAATTGCTTAAATCAAAAATTCGAAAATCTTAAGAAAAAAGCCGTTTTTGAAAATGACGACACTGTGATGTCAACAAAGCGGCCATCTTGGATTGTTTTACATTTCTGGTAGAGCTTGACCAAAGTGTATAGTGTGGTAAGTGTCAGTCCCCTAGCTCAAGGGGTAAGAAAAATAATTAGGAGGGGGGTGGGGGCGAAATGGCCCCTCCCCAGGCTTGGACAGGTCCCAAAAAGCCTAGCCCAGTTAGAGTTAAGAACATCTATAAGCATACCGATCCAGTTCATATTTATTTTATCATTTAACACGTGTGGGGTTATCAGTTGTCGAGTGTGGCACGCCGATATACCTGCTCTCGAATTAGTCCTAGCCTCTCTATAACAATGTAATTGTTTAGCAAACACTTAATTACAATGTATCCTTAGGAAGAGGTTCGATATTATAATGCAAAATCGTGACGATTGTCAACAACATTATTGTCGAAAGATCCTTTCGTGACAATGTTGCATAATAATATCCTGCAAAACCTCATCGTTTCTTATGCAGAAAACTACATTTGACAGGGGTATATTTAGTATGAATATCGGCATTTCTTAGGGAGGAGCTTACCCTAAGAAAAATTTCTAAAGAAAGTCTCCTCCTAAGTCAAAATCTGTAAACACACAAAGATCTGCTTGTCAAATCTTGCAGAATTTGAAGGAAACTCAATGTTGATATTAGCTTGAGCCGTGCAGATCAAATCCGAGTAAACTGCATGCCACTGAAGTTTTATCTTTGTTGCAACAGTTCTGTCCGTTTTCCGCCTTGGAGCACATGATGGAGTTTCGGCGAATGACTGGCAATGGATCGACGGTAGGTACATTACACAAGATCTCTGGTGCCCTGGAAATCCGATGATCGGAGGAGGTTATACGCAAAGTGCCATAATTGCCATTGCTACCTTGGTCGGAAGTGCGTGTTTGGCAGACGTCTGGGAAGAAGCGGAGCTCTATTTCTTTTGTGAGCTGAAGGTTTAATTTCAAAGACTTCTTTCGACGCTCTTGTCGAAGGTGGTATAGACATAAGTAACTCATATCTGGACTGATTTGCTTTGAACAATTCATCTTTCGAAAAACATCTGTTTATGTACATTTTTATTTTAAATCTGATCGAAATTGCAATTTGATTATCCTCTAGGCCCTGGTGCGAAGTGCATACTTCGTCGCAGTTGCGAAGTACATACTTCTTCACAGTTGTGAGCACGGAACACACACACCTGTTAGCCTATGAATTCAATGTATGCGTACTTTGTGTAAATCGTGTATATGTGAACAAAGTTTTCTGTTGTTATGTCTTTACTTTCTACGCTTTCCACTGGTCAACTATAATTTCAATGTATGACCTACCTAGCCATTCTCATTGTTCCTTGTCGACAGAAGTGCGCCTCCTTTGGAATCTTCATATTCTTTCCCAATATCTAATGTCCTTAAGTTACCATGAGTACGAACGTCAACCTAGTTTTTATAAGTTTTCCAAATCATTAATATAGATTTGAAACGAGAATACATGTGCTTGTGCTTCATGCACATGTACTTCCTTTGTGATTTGTATGTCATCTGAATCAATATCATATATTTGCCATCATCGGTTTGGTTTATTTAAGGGCTCGAATTTATACCGCTTGCGTTTAGTATATGGTACTGTATTGTCTTTTATCTGTTTGTATTATTGTTACATATAGACGACCAATAGCTCCTCGGAGCTTAAGTTTTTCGTTTTTCTTTCTGTCGAATCGTCTCTGAATAAACTCGACTTCAACTCGTATCATTGTAATTTTGTTCTAGTGAGATCATGTACTTTTTTCAACTACGATATCGATAATGGTTGGTCACCAGCTAAACCTTCTGATGATAAAACTACTTTTACTCTGATTGCTCTTGCAATATTGGGATCATTTTTATCCTTGTTGTGATATCATAGAGACAACAGATCATGGGTGAATTCATAATGACCAGGACGATAGATACCCGGGAAGGGACCCTTATATTACAATACTAATGTCCCTCCGCAGGTAGATTTATTTGCTGAAATTTTTTTTGAAACGTAGAAATCCCACAACTTGTGTGAATGAATAGGTTAGATAGTGTTATGTCATTCTGCGAAAACCTGTTTGCATTTCATGCACATGAGTTTTATCAAAAGCAGACAAAATATGATAAACATCTTATTTTGGCAATTGTAAGCAGACAAAATATGATAAACATCTTATTTTGGCAATTGTTAGCATTTTACGCGAGGAATTTTCAATCAGAGTGAGTGAGTGAGTGAATAGGGTTTAACGTCGCTTTCAACATTTTCAATCAGAGCAAATATATGAAAAAAACTAACAATGGTGATCCAAATGATTATAATAGTAGTGAAGAGGCAGGCTAATAATTGTCTATAGGCGATGCTAAGTTTATTTACCTAGTATAATCCGTGGCGTGTCCGACTCCGACTCCTCCACCTAAATCTCCGCTTTACTCACTGCACAGCGGGTCGCATAGGTGTGGCGCGGGATAGGATGGGACGCGGGATAGAGTGGGGCGAGAGACCTGGGGTTTTCACTACCTGAGATTCCATGGGCCAGGCTTGCACCCTACAGTAGAATGAGTCGACTGCGCATGCGCGATGAGTAGTGAGTAGTATAGAAAGGTTACGCGATCTCCCTTTCCAGCAAATGCTAGAAAATGCTATATTAGGTCAGGGTCCAAACTTGGATCAATCATAAATCCATTTTATTACAATGTACCTTCGCAATTACTCCGAGGCTTAAATAACAGTATGAGAATTGGATTGGAAAAGTAAACAACAGCTTTATGGTCATCACAATAAGAGAGATTTTCGTACAATGATGCCTTTTGTTGGCCTGTTGACTTCACAACTGAATTTCAGCTGTTTCATTAATCTTCAAAGAATATTTATATTTCGGGACGTTACTTCTCTTGAAGATGTAAGTGTTTGTATCAGCGAACGACAAAGACTTTCCGAAGGAAACAATTCAGTAGACAGTTTAATAATTCACAAGTCAGCAAAAGGGTAATGATTAATAAACGTGAACAAATAATACATTTGGCAATCAATGCGAAATAACGAATGCATCGGAAAGGGTTGAATAATGCTGTCTTATTACAGAAATTTGGGTGGAAACTTTTATCCATACAAAGTCTCAGCAATATACAACGCACAGTTCTCCTGATGATGACAAATATAAATTTGTCGAAATATTGAGACTGTCAATATGCGTTTGTTATCTTTATTCGGAGTGACTTTGATTATGCAAATCAGCCTTTGTAAATTCAATACTTGACATTACTGTTAGGTTAGCACAGAACGCAAGGTAAAGCAATTATGACTCGGAACAAAATGTTCACAATAACACGTTTTCGTAATTTAAATCAATAAAACAATTGCAGATTCTAGTATCCTTGCGTATACTTGTGGGGGAGGGAACTCAGATCAGACGGTTGATGTTCAATTAAATTTTCACCAATTTTGAGTTATCAAATACGAAAATTCAATTTATTTCCGTTATGATTCTTCCATGAAAATATATCAAATATAACTGACATAGCCAATATTTGGATTCTAACAAGTTGCAATCCTCAGGAGAAAAACAATCCTAAAGATGCAAAATGCTGAACCAAAACGAAAATAATTTTCATCCACCTCCTAGCAAGAAATACAAAAGAAATACGTAAGACCACTGACATTTTCCAAACCGACCCGAAGAGAGCAGTCAGACATAGTACATGAGATGTTTGCATGAGGTAGATCGATAGATATAAGGCAATTGATGTACATGTAAACGCATTAACTAAAAGGCCATCATAATGATGCACAGTCACCCCCTGCCATGGAGTCCAGACAACTGTATTGAGATTGATCTTAAGCATATACTGAATCAACAATCGACGTCGCGCGTTAAAGGCATCAATGTATGTAAATTATAAATGACTCTGATGTTGTTTTCGACGTGTTGTTTTAATTACTGCAAACATTTCGACAGAGCTGTGGTAACCCCATAAATCGACTTGTGTCGAAGTGCACGTGCGTGTATTCGTTAAAGCGCACCAGTGGAATACTTTAACTGATTTGTAAACCCTATTTGTTGGTGCCTTTCACACGTAATCCGAATTTGTAGAAAGTGTCATGGACGTTGGAGTAAAAAGGGGGAAAACGAGGTCATTTAGCGCCGCTTTGGTTCGTTTTGTTACGTCGCTTGTTGACGCTGGTATATGATACCATCCTCGATATGTACTTGAATGTCAGTTTAAATTCAACACCTGTAAAGTTTTGGATATATTTTTCACAACAGTTTTTACTGCTAAAAATGTATTCATTAAACATGTTAAACTGGTTGATATCTTCTCCATGGAATAATTATAACGGAAATGGATTGAATTTTCGCATTTGATGACTCAAAATTGGTGAAAATTTAATTGAACATCAACCGTAAACGTAGATATGACTATACCTTTAAGGGCAGTGTGTTGAAATTTACTCGGGACGGTCTGGACCAAAGGTTATGCAGATCAAATTAAAATAAATGTTTAGATAAAATATTTCAGCTCTTACTTCTTTGTATTCCAATTATCCTTCGATAAATATTCCTCTCTCTTCCTCAACCGACCCCTCCCATCTTTCTTCGCTAACTAGGGGTTATTTAAGCTCTCCTGGAAACGTTTGTCTGACCAACCATAACAGATAGGCTATAATCAAGAAATTCTTTATTATATGATCACACATAAGATCATATCTAATTAAAAACATGATAAAATTCACGTAAACATATTTAATGCACAAGCTTTCGACTCTCATGCCGGAGCCTTACGTGGAGTGCAGCTCAGAAGTGTGTCTATTTCTATAACCAACGAACCCACGTATGAGTCTAAAACAGTATATGGTAAAATTCGCAACGCAAAGACAAATTTAACCAAGGATCCATACACTACACCCTATGTAAATATATTGTGTGGGGATGAAGTGATTGGTAACGAAGACTCAAGAAGACGTTTGCACTACTCGAAGATTTGGTGAGTGGTAGAGAGCTTTTTTTTCATCTACCATGTTTACATAATTATCTTTTCGCAGGAAACATCAACAATATTTTCAACATGCGAAGACCTATATTCGTTATTGTATCCACAGAAAACACCCTTGTATTTTCCCTGTTGATGACAATAAAATTCCAGCTAGTATTTATAGAATAAAGTGCTTCTTTTTAAGTTTCACGTCTATCACCTTACTTCAGTTTAAAATGCCCCCCAACCAAACTTTCTGCTCTATCCCCGGAACGACAAAAACAGGAGAGCTGAAACTCCGTGACTTTATATTTTATCACATTGGGGTCATTTTGAGCCTATTTGCATAACCCCCCCCCCCCCCCCCGAGCAGAGGATCATAGGAAAACTCAAGATGGCGGCCACGTGGGATCCCAGAAAAGTGATGTTTTTGTCATATTCCTTCAAAATTTCCGCTTTTCCGCGAAGAAAATCGGGCAAAAACTATTTTATTTCACATCACATTAATATTTACTAATTTATCATGCAGTTTTTGCGGAGAACTTGCATAAATAAAAAAATCGGAAAATCTGACTGAAAAATCGACCAAAAAATGTCGTTTTTGAAAATGACGCCACTGTGACGTCATCAAGGCGGCCAGCTTGATTTTTTTTGCATTTTCTGGTAGAGCTTGACCCAAGGGCATAGTGTGGTAAGTTTCAGCCCCCTAGCTCAAAGGCTAAGAAAAATAATTAGGGGAGGACATTTCGGCCCCCCCCCCAGGCCACAACAGGTCCCAAAAATCCCAGGCCAGATAGGGTTGAGTTTCACACCTTAGCCTATCACCTTACTCTCTTTTTGAATATATTTGCTACTCATCTTCAGTTTAAAATATAATGGTTAACTTCAACAGGGGGTCACGTGAGTAAATCCAAAAACGCGCAATCATATCGCTGCTCATATAATAGGCATTATAGTAAAATTTGTTAACACCAAGGATCTCACGTCACAGCATAATACCTAACGCCTATTTTAAATCTACTTGATTAGTTTTCCGTTTAAAATATGATGGTTTAATTCAAAATGGTTGTCATCTGCAAATCACACTTTTTTTCGTATTCATCTTATAGTTCAAGGCATTATTCTTCGCACACTTTACCAGTTTATCCAACTCCGGGGATCTCCGATCATAAAGTAAGCATTTAATGCTCATTTGAAACCTATTTACATATACCTACATGCAAGAACGAGACCTGATGGCAAAATTCAAAATGGCGGCTATATCGTGAAAAAAGCTGAAACTCTCTCTCTCTCTTTCTCGCTCTATCTCTCTCTCTCTCTCTCTCTATCGTATAGTTCACGGCATGATCTTTAGCCCATTATGATTCTTTTTTTCAAAACAGATGGATCTCTAAAAGCCTGAAGCCGTAACTCCATTTGAATTCATTTACATATACTTTAGATCAAGATTTTATGGACAAATTGAAAATGGCGACCATATGGGGTCATGAGAAAATCAAAATTGTTCATGTTGCTTTTTTAGTTCATGGCATTATTCTTAGCTAATTGTGCAAATTAATCAACACTGATCATGAGAGATCTCTAATCATAGCCTAGCATCTTACGCCCATTTTGAATCTATTTACGTATCTCTAAGATCAAGATTTGATTGTCAAGTTCAAAATGGCGGGCATATGGGTCATCTGAAAATCACACGTTCATGTTGCTCTTATAGTTCAAGGCATCATTATTAACTCCTTGTCCAAATTTATCAAAAAACGAGTGATATCTAAGCATACTCTAACAGCTTGTGTCCATTTTGAATCAATTTGAATATACCCAAGAGCATATTATGATGATCAAATTCGAAATGGCAGATGTGAGGGTCCTCTGAAAATCAATGCTTGCCCGTTTCTTGAAAAAGATCAGGGCATTATTCTTGACTGGGCAAATTTATCAAAACCGAAGGGACTCACATCATAGCTAAACACTTTGTGTTGATTTTAAATATATTTGTTTAGTAATCAGATTAACAATTATGGTTAAATTAAACCAGTACCGTAGCTGATATCACTTGATCTCATGCAATCATGGATGCACTCATGAGGATTCATTGCAGTTAAACCGTTGGTTGGCTTGTTGATGTCATTTTATGATAAGTTTGGCTGAAGATAAGTGTGGCCTCCAAATCAAAGGAATCGTTCCAGCGAAGTAGAACATTCTACTTTGCTATAAATGGATCACCATAAATTACACCATACATTGCCGGTGTAACTATTTTTGTGTCGCTTCACAGAGCTAATTCTTCAAGCCGTTACAGAATCTAACCTGGCTGAGGTGGAGTTCGAATAAAACTGTAATATTGCAGAAATAGGAAGTCAAATTTATAATTTTCAAGTTTACCGTTTATCAGAAAACATAGAATGAGAAAACTTGTTTCTTCACCAAATAACAAGATCGACCCTTGCAATGATTGAATGAAATAACAGGAAGAATTCAGTCGATTGTGTGAATAAATTTAAAATCCTGAACTCGGAAAGACAAGTGCGCTCAAGATCGTGCACTATTGTCTCGAGACCGTGTGCTATCGCTGGAGATCGTCCGGTATTGTCTCGAGACCGTCTGATATCGGTGGTGACTGTGTGCTATCGCTGGCGATTGTGCGGTATAGTATTGTGCATCCTGATAGCAAAATACGAGTGTAGCGTGCAAGATCTATGGCGTTACGTTTCGTAACAAGTGTCTAATTCCGTTTAACCTGGGGCTAGGGGCCGTATGAACTCATGTACTTCAATATCCTCATGGTACTCATATGGACAGTCACAATCAAAGCGCGACTGAGATACATCATTCTTTAGATGACGACTTTACAACGCATATTATGAATTAAAAATACTGATCAGCGATACGGAATTGATATTTTTGAAACATCATGATGTCTTGCCGGCATCAATTAAAACTGTTGACCGCTTCTCTCTTGCAGGAAACAAGCCTATGTTTATGTATACTCTGATTGTCTTTCTGAATTTGATGCTAATACTGTTATATGGAATATGGAATAGGTCTGTGGATTATGGACGCGGCTATTCTTTAACGGACGAGGGCTGAATTATGAATGACGGAGCAGACGCTTGTAATTGTCTCGAGATCTTGAGATATCGCCTCTGGGCAGTTGGCTATTGCAAAACAAATAATAGTTCTTGTGTTATACATTTCATATCAAGTGTTGCAAAATGCCATGTGACAGATTTACGACCAATCAGGATGAGCAATTGTGGTATTCATGGGGTATAATAACATTCAATTGTGTATTTTGTGGTCAGTTGTGTAGATCATCATTTTTTCACTTCGCCAGTTTCATTCGGTGTATTCAATAGAGCGGGCCGTGGAATTGTGTTAAGTATTTGGCGATGGGTGGACGCGTGGTTGGTTGATTCAGATATCTGGTGACATGGAGAGCCTATACTTACTACATGTATACTGAGTCACTTTTCCCTCAATATTTACACATGAGATAACTGCCCGGTCTATGGCTCATGTAACGATTTGTTTTGGAATGGGGTGTGCGTTGTCTTTTCCAATCTGTCATCCATCACATTGACGCATCAAGTTCCCCGTGAACCGTCCAACATATATCGAAGCAATGGAAAGATTTAATATAATCTTTATAATTTTCCGGCGATCGTCAGTTCGGTGAGGGTAATAATATAGATTGATTTAGCGAGAGTTTCATTTGCTTTGCGTGGAATTGACTAAATCGCTGTGTCTTCATTCATTATATTTTAATATATTCACAACCAGCGGGCTACGAGATGACTCCACCAATAAAATAAAGAACAAATATGATAGCTCACATCACCGGCTAACACTTTGTGGATACAAGTGTAGAACACGGTAATTTAGCAGTAATATAGCAAAATTTTCAAACATTACCATTTATAGTCATCTTCTGTTATTTGTACTGAGAGAGAGAGAACTGTATTTGCATACGGTTGGTCGATACATATTTACCGATAAACATGTTAATCTTGGGATTCTGAATATTATATCTACTTCCAAGTCAAACGGCTGCCTTGAATTGCTTTAACTGTGAAATAGTTTTGTTCTCCCAGACTACGTGTATTTAAAACGGCGTGTGCTTATATCGTCTGTATAACAAACGTTGTATAGACGATTTCATATCATTGGATAATCCCTATATTACCGACACTATGAAGGATATTTACCACTCCCCCCCCCCCCTCCACTTTCAATTGATTTGAAGGAAACCACAGATAGCACAAACAGAACATCATATCTTAAGGTATATATCTACAAGAATGATGCCCTCGCGTCGATTCTATGACAAGAAAGACGATTACAATTTTTACATCGTTAACTACCCATTTCTGGATAGCAAATTCCAAAAAGACCTGCACACAGCACATACATATACCAGCTGGTAGCTTTGTTAGATGATGTTCAGACTGCGACGATTTTAATAAACGCCACAGAATACAACCACATAAACTTGTCAAACAGGGCTATACTACCAAACACATCCATTAATTCTTTGTCAATTTATGAGATAAATATCGTACACTGGCGGGAAGATAATATCCCAGCATGTAAGGTCTCCGGCGCTACGTTTCGTAACCTGTTTCTAATTCGGCTTAACTCTGAGATAGGAACCGTGTGAAAAAAATCTCCACGGTGGTCAAATGAACAGACAAAATCAAAGCGTGACTGATATACACACCCTGGAAACGATCTGGCATTGATTTTGATATAGAATAATGATCAGCGATAGGACTTTATGTATAGACCATCATCAATGGAGCGATATGCATGATGTGGTAAAAGTTGACAACGTCTGGCGACTAAAAAGCAATCATATAACTCTACAGAAAAGAATTTCTCGGACGTATAGCCTTAGTATCTCAGCCGCCCTTTTATTGCAGCTGTTCATGTGGAGACTATAAAGTATCCACGCGTCCCTTAACACCGGTTCAAGCGAAAATAGATACGCTAGCTGCGGAGTCGTGATATCAGCTCAAACAAGTCATCTGATGTTTGTGGATAAGCATCGTGGACGTCCGATGGAGTAAACGCCTCAACATGGGGTAAACCTGGTAAATGCAAGAGTACCCAGAAAAACTAAACTATAATGTCTGACGACATACGATCTAAATTTCCCACCAACACAATAAACCTACATATATTTGTCGAGAGATATGTACAGAGCGCATGTACAGAAGTTCGTCAAGGGCTTCGCACAGAACATTGTATATGTGGAACTTTTCTAAGTCATCAAGTGGTCCTCTTTATCTGCAGTCCTATGATCATCGACTCCAGTGGTTACTGAGATCGTTTTGATTGCAAAAGAATGAATACAGACCTATATTTACTTGAAATTGTATTTGTTTCTTTCTTAAAATTACACATTTATAACTCTCTCGCTCGGTAATTCGTAGATTCGCTAACGTTAGGCATATATACCGGCGCTGTCTCTCGCATGAGATCTTATTTTTCGTAATATATCTCCCTTTCGGTGTCCCCCTTATTGTTAACCCTACCTGGCCTGGAGGGGGGGAGGGCAATTTCCGCCCCCCCGCCCCCCGCCCTGTTTTTTTTTTGCTCCTATGTCCGGAACGACAAAACATTGAGAGCTGAAACTTTGTGACTTTTTAGATTATCATATTGGGGTCATTTTGAGCCTATATGCTTGCCCAGAGCAGGGGATCATGGTAAATTCAAAATGTTGGCTATGTGGGGTACCAGAAAAGTGATATTTTGGTCATATTTCTTAAAAATTTCAATTCAATTCTGGATCGCTTCCGACATGTTAGCTTAGTTTATTAGCACACGCGTCTTATTTTGCAGTGACCTCACATAGGTATTAACGATTATAGGTCGAATATCTCTCTCCAGGGATATCTTGGTACGTGTTATGAACTAAAAGCTTCGAGAGTTCACGCGATATTCCGACCCGTCTTTTTCATGTCTCAAATACTGTTAATTCCGTTACTCAATAACTTTGATGAAAGCTGTTGAAAACTTCAACTGATGAAAACTGAGGATGTGTAGTTGAGTAGGCGTGACTTTGTCATCTGTGTTTCGTAGTTGCGATACCAGCCCCTCGTTCCAGTGTAAGGGGATCACAAACTAACGGTTGGTGATAACATATTCTAGAAAATAAAGAAATACAACAATAATGGTAAGTAGTACACACCGACTTTATATTTCCATACATGCACCTTAAAGAGCAAATATGTCAATAGGTTAGAAGCAAACAATCTTCCGACACAAAATTTTAAACTCACTCAAGTCGCAAAGTTGGATGTGTTACGAATCCTCAGACTTTATCTTTTCGCCACCATCAAATATTCTTTGAAATTACATCATACTAAATTTTTATCCAGAGTGTTTGTAGATGTCTTTAAATAAGACACTCATCTGGTATACTCGAG
The DNA here is from genome assembly GCA_036873755.1 of Hanleya hanleyi. Classification (NCBI taxonomy): domain Eukaryota; kingdom Metazoa; phylum Mollusca; class Polyplacophora; order Lepidopleurida; family Hanleyidae; genus Hanleya; species Hanleya hanleyi. The sequence continues at coordinate 70,370 of JAVTVY010022568.1, read as the reverse complement.
AGAAAACACGTATTTTCTGTCATCTGTGCACATGTCCCTATATATCATATGCCGCGATCATAGGTTAACCCAGTAATTACAAGCGTCTAGTCCGTCATTCATAATCCAGCCGTCGTCCATTAGAGAAAATCCGCGTCCATAATCCAAAGACCTATTCCATTTTCCACATAACAGTATTAGCACCAAATTCAAAAAGACAATCATAGTATACATAAATATAGGCTTGTTTCGTGCAAGAGAGAAGCGGTCAACAGTTTTCAATGATGCCGGCAAGACATCATGATGTTCCAAAAATATCAAATCCGTATCGCTGATCAGTATTCTTAATCCTAGCCCAGGAATGGCTGTAGTCTCGAATGGCTCTGTAATCGACTCACAGCCAAGGTTCCTCCTATACACAATATATCCCACACATTGAACTTTGAATGACGTTGTCCAATATCCTAACTGCACACGAAATAAAACGGCAGCGAATAGTAATAAACTATACCTCATTTTCCTCTACATTGGTCCTTCTCGCCGCCTGCCAACTCTCAACACTTAATAATTCCTCGTTCTTCAGATATCATCTTTTAATCACGCCTTCACGGAGTTTTCTGACATATTTTGGTCTCATATTTTGAATGTCTCCGTTAGCCACGCCCACGTACACGCGCATTCGTTGGACCGTCATCGACCTGACCTGAATAATTACGCATGCGCCACGGCTTGTTTTCAAAGAGACCGCCATCTCCGGCAAAGTCCGTGCAAGGGAAATTTACAGCACTGACAGTTGAATGGCAGTCAGCTGAATATTCAAATCACCGAGAATCTTGAACAATTGATGATAACTTAAGAATGAGGGAATACCGAGAGTTCTAACTTGGAGGGAAGTGACAAAAGACTACAAGGAGAATAACGAGGTACATTTTATTATCACCAGCTACTGTGTTCTTGTATGTGCAGCCGTTAAATCTTCCGAAACACAGGCGTTTCGGAAGCCAAAACTTCATGGAACGAAATGTGACTGGAAGGAACTACAGCTGTGTAGGGAAGAACAGCCACGCCCACCTACACAGCAAAGGTTCTATAGCTATCTTAATCCATAATATTCGTTATAGAGTCGTCTTCTAAAAAAAAAGATGTATCTCAGTCACGCTTTGATTGTGACTGTTCATATGAGTACCATGAGGATCTTGAAGTACATGGGTTCATACGGCCCCTAGCCCCTGGTTAAGCGGAATTAGACACAAGTTACGAAACGTAGCGCCATAGATCTTGCACGCTACGTTCGTATTTTGCTATCAGCATGCGATATGTATCGCCACACTTCAGAAACTTTGAGTGGAGGCGCTTGGTGGAATAGCCCTGTTTTATAAGTTTCTGCAACAATGTTTTGTGAAGTTGATTAAAATCATCACATTTAACACAGGATCTAGCAAATGCTACTAAGCGAGATATGTATACGCCATATGCAGGTCCCACTGGAATATTACTTTCCAGAAAGGGATAGTTTACGTCGTCGAAATTGTAAAATTGCCCATATTACAACGGCACGTTCATTGACTGGATTTTCCCACCTGGTAGCCTCACCTGACTTCCCAACGTCTTCTTGACGAAATACTATGAAAATATTACAGGGGCACCAAATGAATGTCTTCTTGTAAGACCTCTACAAATCGCTATGGATTTACCGTAGAATGATGACATTTCACAAAATTTTCGATGCATACCTAAAAATATAGTATGAGGATTCGTGCCGTATCAAGCTTAGAAAGGTCTGTGTGTTTTAGAATTTTATGTTGGATTAGAGAACGAAATCTTGTTTCTAACCTATTAGAATAACGAAGAGAAACAACTACATTTGAAGTGCCGCTCTCGCTTGAAGCAAACATCACAGAATTACATAAATGGAAGCTCCCCTTTGATCCTGGAATTGCCTGCTCCTGGTCCCAGGGATGTGGTTTAGTGAAAACCCCATGTCTCCTATTTCTAAAAGAACGCCAATTAGAATAAGGGTAACATTCACTAACTCTCTCATTCACCCTTGATTTATTGATTTAAATTACTAAAACACGTAGGGATGTTGTTATGTTAACATTTTTGTGCTTCATATCCGCTTTATACATGTATTACATTTAGTGTCAACCTATTAGTAATGTCAAGTACATGCATTTACAAATGCCGGAACTGTTTAATATCACAGAGACGTTGAATATTTAGGCGTGTAATAAGAAAGAATTATTCAACCCTCTCCTGTACGCTCTTTATTCAGAACTGATTGCTGAACACGTTATTTGTCCAAGTTTATCAATTATTTACTCCTCTGAATACTTAACCGCCCACTTTCGATGATTGAAGAAATCGATTAACACTTCAAACGATAATAACCTACAACTGATATGAGATAGTCCTGCATTTTTTTTATACGGAATAAAAGAACAGCCTTGTCGATCTCTGATAAACGGAAAGAACGCCCTGGGATATCAATATTACATCAAGTTTACTGAATCGGATGAAATTCAGATGCGTAATCAACAGCCTACCACTATTGTCCAACAAAAGTCATTGATACTCAAAAACCTTCTCTTTTTTTGTCGGCGATAAATCTTTTATTTTCTTTTACTGATAAATCAGCCTCGGAATAACTGCGAAGGTAAGTTGTAATAAATTGGATTCATAATTGATCAAATTGTACACCCTGAACTAATAAAGTATTTTGAATGATTTGACGGAAGTGGTTTTCTTTGTGACGACCACGACCGCAAACAATATCTGTCAGGTCAATTATTAAAAATTACCAAACAGGCACATTCCGATCAACAATCAATCCATTAAGTTACAGTCTGATGTGAAATGTATGATACAATATTCATCATATACGGTATCGTTCTCGGTTTTAGACTACAAAGTAAGAAAATGTCCCGATCCGTTACCCCTAAACACAGCCCTGCCAGGATCAGAATGTCCCCGAATGTGTCCTCCTTCCTCGTAGTCTGTGAGTTAAGTTGGAAAAAATAGCCTTATTTAAGAAGTTTGTTCACCCGACCGCCAAGATAATTTCATGTATGCCACGCCTGACCATTGGGGGTGTCAGCCAATGTGGAATTCCAAAGTGGTGCAGATATTTTTTTATTGCAACCGAAGTGAAACCCTACAGCTATTCATTATGTTTCATCGAAAAAGCGGGTAGGTGACTTTAAACAACCCAACCACTCTTATTTATAGTCCAATCTATCTGCCAATAATGGCAGAGTTATATGATATCATGGTTTGTTCATGTAATCCAAGCGATGATATCATGATTTGTTCATGTAATCCAATCGTGTGACGTCATGTGGGGACGATATCTAAATGTCAACCCTCTCGAAAACGGTTATATATATTTGTATTGCTATATAACTCTCAACACAAATTCCATCTGTCTCAACATCATGATGTATTGTTCAGCGTTTCGTAGCAGAGATTGTTAATACCTACTGTCGTGGTTCTATCCCAACCCCATTGAAGAATTGGGGGTAAAACTCAAATGATATTTGAATCAAAAATATTAACCCATTGAAAACGGTGGTATTTGAGATAAAATTAACATATCTTCCCTATTATTAGGCCTAAGTGTCTGAAATTCAAATACACATCTAACTCTCTCCTAAGGTTTATGCCTGGCCTGAGCCAGTTCTCAATTATCCAACATTACCCCCTACCCAGCATAACCGCTTTTCGCTGATTTCAAGAAGAAAAAAATCACACAAGAAGCAGTATTTCTATCGTCTATACTTTTTAGGAAAAATCGAGTTATGCGCTTAAATCTTTAAAAGTCCATGACTCGATATTGCCCACCAAATCAGCTGAGGAGGGAGTCTGTTTACATCATTATGAATTCAGCATCATTATGAATTGAATTGAACCGACAACCGTGAGTTGCCTTTTGTGGATTGTTATCAGAGGCTGGGCGTAAGGATGAATATACTTGCCGGCAGGAAGTGTGTTAAAATTCACTACTGGATAACATGCCTCGCCTGGGAACTATTTGCAATGTCGGCGCACTCCGTGTAAGCCTGTGCACTCATTTTGAGGTTATTCGACCCAGGCTTAAGAGCAAAATAATTTCAATAAGACAAGAACTACTCCACATTGAAATATATGTGATGGAGATGAGGATTAGTCATACTTCACAAATGTATGGATAATTTCATGCCACTTCCAAAGTTAAATGATATGCTACTGCCATATCAAGGGAGATAATTTAAAATGACCCCGTCGACATCACAATCTCATAAAATATAAAACCGCCGCCAGGATCTCGATATTCGCTTGCCTCTAACTTCGTGATATATCCATTTCATTATTTCATACGGATACCATACGAAACTTCGATCAACCTATTGATCCGAGTATTTTTGGAAAACTACGTAGTCTAAATAATGGTTTTCAAATATCACGGTGCAGCCACGTTAGTAAGATATGAAACATCGACTCCAAATTTATTGAAAGGTGCGTGATATTTTTTTTAGAAATACTGGGTCCATATTCACAGATGTTTTAATAAGACGGGTCAATAGTGCTCAGTGATTGGGATTTTATCTGAAAACATTTGACTGCTTCTCTGTTGTAAAATACCATCTTGAGTTTCTATTATTTTTATTTCATACACATTTGAAATTGATGCTGCCTGTCACAAGAAGTGGGTATTTCGATTGCCGCGAAGAGTTGTTTATAGACGGCGGCTGTATACTGAGTGTTGAGTGTAACGCTTGTTATTCATGATATGACTGATATCGTAAGCCCCGGTGTTATCCGCGAGATTTGCAATGTATACGGATTTGTTGCAACGCCTTTTGTCGTAAATTTCGCATTTTGAAACAATTGACAAACTGAAGTTTTCAGTTGAATCACAAAACCCATTCCACATATTCTCCAATGCATTCAAACAAATGAATATCCTTTGTAACATCTTTGACATGTAGAAACTCCGCGAAATAATTTTGGAACCCAATGTCATCTATGCATCTGAAGAGGATATTAAACATCATTTTGGCCGGAACCTCTTACCCACCGACCCGAAGTAATTCGGAGTCATTTACATATGTCCCAAACTCCCAAACTCATCGATGTATCTACAGTGTCATTTGTCTGACAATAAGTGGAAATCCTAAATAAGTGGAAATTCCCCAGACACCTACGTTTTGGAGGAACCCTTTGAGATAATTTGGAGCCAATCATCTATGGCATTCAGGATAATTCCGAATGCAACGCGCTGTTAAACACGGATCTTCAGCAACGTGCAAACCAGCTATCTCTCCTGTGCATGTGTTTCTGACAAGGGAGTAACTTGAAGCCCCTAAGCCATGTGCGGTTGTAAATTAGTCAACATTCAGCATGCTTATTCTCGGTTACCAACATGGAATTTTCCATTTGCAGATGGCATAGGTGTTCAAATTTATCTCATGGTCAATAAAGGGAAATTTATGACTCAATTATCCTGAGGGCACTTCGACGCATATGTAGATAACTCGGGTGCTCCAAATTTCTTCCAAGTGATCTTTTTCAAGAATATGAAGCAGATATGTCAATGGTCAAGGTGCTTGATCTTCAAACGATCTTCAAAGCTATTATCCCATCTGTTGATTGCATGTTTTCCAGTTTATTTCAATGAACATGCAACGAAACACTTGCTTAGTTCCTCATGATTTGGCACCTTCATACAGATGTTGAACCAAAACTGATATTCCACGGCAAATGTCTTGGATGGTATCATGTAACAGGGTCAAGTAACGACGTCACAAATCGAGACAATTAGGCGGTAAACAACCCGCTCCGATACGGGATTTCTCCCCCCCCCCCCCCCGTTATGCCGACGTCCATTGCAATTTCTACAAATTCGGCTCGTGTATCAAAGACCAAATCAGCTAAAAAAATCCTGCTGGTGTGCTCAAACGAATACCCACACTTCACAAATTTATTTATAGGGGTATCACAGTTGCATTATTTGGAACGAAATGCAAGAAGTGGGAAATGACGACGTCTGCCGATTAAAAAGCAACCATATGACTCCACAGGAAAGCTGTTCCAGTACCTTCCATTCAGACCCGAGAATACGGTAGAGTCTCGGAAGAAGCCTTAGTATCTCAGTCGCGCTGCTATTGCAGCTGTTCATGTGGAGAATAGGAAGCATCAATACGGCGCCTAACACCGGTGTGGAGGCTAAGAAAATCCGGTGTCTAAGAGTGTCCGGCCCGTATCTTCTAACATTAGGGACTACTGTCCGTCCTTGGTTGCAATAGAAAAGGATTAGAAAAGAGACACCAATCACCAGGACATTCTTATCCATCACACTTGCTTAAGTGGATTTAGATACGCTGTCTCGAGAGCTGTGATGACAGATCAGATTACACAAATAACTCATTTGATGTTAATCGATGAGCACCGTGGATGTCTGTTGGAGTGAACGCCTCAAAATAGGGTAAACATGGCGAACGCAAGAATACCTATAAAAAGATATACAAATGACGTGCTTCGGGACTAACAGTCAACCAGCAGAATCCTACCATATAACACGTCGAAGAACAATCTGATTGATTTATAATCGCGATACAATGATGCGTTTAACGCACGGAAGAAATGTGTCTGGATAACAGCCTAGGTGGAAATAAAAAACAAATGCCCAGACGCAACCGTTCAACGCTTCAATCGAACATTCTGTGACATCGATTGTTGACACAGTGTAAGGTCAGACGATGATTCCCAACATTAATGTTCACACGTCGGTACACAAAATGCCAGACTGCTACGTGATCTGCATATTTGTTTAGCATTTCTTACTAGGAGGTGACTGGAAATTATTCTCGTACAGGCAACGCAGTATTCTGGCATGTTTAGCATTTTCATCATTAGCAAAGTGTTTCTATCGTAAACATAGTGAGGATTTCAACATGTTAGAATTTAAACGCGCAAAAATATATTCGCGCTTAGATGCATGTGCAGGCTTTAATCGCCACATTTACGACATAAATATAAGTTAAAGGCGCATATGCAGATCAGCGATCGGAATTAGATTCGCTAGCTCGAGAGCTGTGATAACAGATCAGTTCAAACATCTGATCTGCTGTTAATGGATGAGCATCGTGAACGTCTGATCGAGTAAACACCTCAACATGGGGTGACCTGGTAATGCAAGAATACACAGAGAAGCTAGCCTGTAATGCCCGACGTCGTACGGCTTAATTTTCCCACCAAATCAATAAACCTACACATATATCTGTCGAGTGACTTGCAGTGAGAGGCTGGAGCTGTTTATTGCGATGACTTTGAATAGATAAGCGTGTCCAATAAAATCTCTGTACATGATGGTATTATTTACTTAAATACTGTTTTACTTCCAGACTAGATTCACCGGTGTTAGGGATGAAGGTAAAATTATGCATTGGTGGACAGGATGTCAGGTACGTTCTTCTAATACAATTTGCAAATAATGATTCATGTATTCAGCTAATCCAGCTTGCAATATCTGTCGCTGACAACAGCTGGTTATCATTCGTTAATATTTAATCAGATGGATTGTAATTATTCACGAGGCACAGTAAGAATAAACACATTAGCAGAAGGTAAGCAAACTCACGCTTGGCCTTGCAAACTTGTACCAGAGTCATCGCCCTTTGATTAAACCTACTTAAATTAATTAGTACCTTTTCCGAGGAGTTATTGAACAGATTCTTGATCTTAAACTCATTCGAATATTTATAATAATATGATGGTATATATATATATCTATTTCTGAGTTCTTCAAGTCGGGTACAGGGAAATAAAATATGAGATTCATCTGTTAGATAATGTTCATACTCTATTATGGGGAGGCGTACCTGCTCAGCGACATGTTTCAATCGGGATCTTATGATTGGATGTTCGAAATTTACTCATGCTTTATCTCAATCCAGGAGACAATGCAGTGAGGTGATTTTCTAAATAAATCTGGTGTTTTGTAAAATAAATTAACTTCTTTTAAAAATGTATTCATGCCAGTTTTGAAAATACTTATCATCTAAATTTTGTCTTATGATTGTAACAAACCACTTTACACTACAAATTTGCTGGGAGACCCATACATATCTTAAATCACAATCAGTTAGTCTCAATTCTATCTTACATAACGATGGCGATTTTCCTGGAATATTAAACCTTAGGATTTGATCATCTATACTAAAGAGTTTTTCACTTTTACCAGAAATGAGTTTTGCCCACAATGTAATCATACGTTCGCAAACCTGAATTGCCATAGGGGCCCTATGTGATACTCTTCTCAATTCTAAGTATTTTTTTTACAGAATAACAAATGCACCTTTCCAATATCATAAATTTTCTCGTAACCCCATACTTCGATAGAATACAAGACTGGCTGGACCATTTCATCAAACAATTTAACTTGGCAGTCAATTCTCAAACCCATATTTCTTACTTCTTTTCAAAACACCAAACATTGTCATAGTATGTTGTGCGACAAGGTGTTTACGAGCAAATGAGAATTTTCCATTCTTTCTAAACTGTATACCCAGATAAGCATAAACAAGAAAATTACCATCAAGATAGAATTTCGTTTTTGATCTTCTTCCCTTACCAAAAACACACTATATGTATTTTGGTTCTCGATAGAGTTACCTTCATCATTCATTTTTTTTACAATAAATTGAGAAATTATGTAACATATTTTTTTATCTTTTTAGGAGATTCAGTCATCAAAACTGTCTTCAGCATAAAGCAAAATGAATAATCTCAAAAATATATATGAATTTCTGGCACTTAAAGTAATGCCCTGTGCACCAGCATGTGCTAAAACTTTCTCTAGATAATTTAGATAAATTGAGAAAAGAAATGGTGACAAATTCTACCTTTGACGGACTTCAATATTTCTGATAAAAATTCTAGATAATCTGTCGTTATAATCGGTTATACAAGATTTAATACCATGATACACGATCTGTATAACCGCTGTTAATCAGCTTTTTCCATCGCCCAGGTCCCCAGACAGTATCAAAAGCCTTCTGGAAATCTAAAAAGTACAATATAATTTATTTCCAGTTGAACTGAATAGGTCCTTAAGATTTTTTTAAAGCAAACATATTATCTAGAGAGTAATATCCACTTCTGAATCCAGTTTGGTTTTCTTTTACTATTTCTATACTTTCTGCTTATTCTTGTAATATGGAGTTAATAGCAGAAGTAAGACGCTTTCCTAAACAACTAAGCGGGTTATAGGTCTATAATTATCAGGTTTACATTTATATCCCTTTCTTTTATAAATTGGTGTTATTATACCAGTTAGCCAAGCATGGGAGGTAATTCCATGGATAAGAATTAAATTAAATAGTTTCAGATGAATCGGGAGCATAACGTCTGTTGTACTCTTAATGTACTCATTTAATATTTTATCAATACCACTGGCCTTACCACATTTGAACATCTGTACGGCTCTTCTTATTTCAGTTATCGTAAACGGCATATTTAAGATTTTATTTGTGTCTAAATCTATATCAGATTCTGTGTTATCATCTGGCACAGGTATACCATCTACTGATGTATCATTTCACTAAGGCTAGAGGGCTGAAACTTACCACACTATATCCTTGGATCAGGCTCTACGACAAAATGTAAAAAAAAAACAAGATGGCCGCCAAAATGACATCACTGTGACGTCATTTTCAAAAAAAACATTTTTGGACGATTTTTCGCTCAAAATCTTCGAAAAAAAATTTTTATTATTTTTTTTCGCAAAAACTGCATAATAAATTAGTAAATAATAATCTGATATGAAATAAAATAAGTTTTACCCACTTTTTCGTACAGAAAGGTAACAATTTTGAAGAAATATGACGAAAACAACATCACCTTTTCTGGTACATCACATGGACGCCATTTTGAATTTACCCACGATTATGCAAATAGGCTCAAAATAACCCCAATATGATAGCCTATAACGTCACGAACTTTCAGCTCTCCATGTTTTGGCGTTCCGAAGATATCGCAGAAAGTTTGGTAGGAGGGGGGGGGGCATTTTGGCCTCACTCGCACAGACCTGGTAGGGTTAATGGGGGAAGGGGGGAGGAGGAAAAATCAGGGGGTGTTTTTTAGTGATGCTAAGACGTATGGTTTCAGTAAAAAGCATAGAATCGCGTTGAATCAACATGCTGAACTTTGGCGTAATTTTTGAAGAAATATGGCGAAAACATGACTTTTCTGGTACCTCACATGGCCGCCATTTTGAATTTACCAATGATCATCTGCTCGGGCAAATAGGCTCAGAATTACCCCAATATAACAGTCTAAAAAGACACGGAATTTCAGCTCTCAATTGTTTGTCGATCCGGAGATACGAGTAAAAAAAACAACAAGGCAGGGAGAGAGTGCCCTTTCCCCCAGGCCAGGTAGGGTTAAAGTAATTACAAATAGTTTTCAATGGCACAGTACTTTTTCTATTTTATATTTGTGCTCAGACCTCCATAGGTATTTTTATACTCTATACTTCTCTGATTAGGTTCATTTGTATTTTCCTCGGTGGATACCTTCTTGATTCTATATTTAGCTGCATACTGAGGGATCGTTCCCATTTATCGTTCGTGGATCCATGGTTTAAACCATTTCGTTTATCATGCCACGACGGATGGGTGTAGTGTTCGTGCGTTTAAAAAAAACAGTGAAACAAACGACTGTAAAAAAAACATTGCGTTCGTTCGATGGTATTCTGTAGAGTTTTCTTGGCTGTGACTTCATGGGGAATAAACGTGACTGTATAGTTATGGGGTCATTTGAGTCTATTTACATACCCTCCCCCCGATCAGGGGATCATGGGTAAATTCAAGATGGCGGCCGCCTGAGGTACCAGAAAAGTTATGTTTCCGTCATTTTTCTTGAAAATTCCTGTTTTTCCGCTATGAAAAGTGGGCAAATACAATTTTATTTCACATCACACTAATATTTACTAATTTATCGTGCAGCTTTTGCGGAGAAATTAGATAAAAAAAAAATCTAAAAATCTGGCTGAAAAATCGACCAACAAATGTCGTTTTTGAAAATGACGTTTCTGTGACGTCATGAAAGCGGCCACCTTTGATTTTTTTTTTGCATTTTCCAGTAGAGCTAGACCCAATGGTATAGTGTAATGTGTTTCAGCCCCCCTAGCTCAAGGAGTAAGAAAAATAATTATGGAGCCTAGACAGGTCCCAAAAAAACCCAGAACAGATAGGGGTAAAGCATCAATAACAGGGCTACCTAATACCAACTGACCAAAGTATGTGTAAGTTCTGATTATGATTAATTAAATAATCTGTCATGGAGAATTCAAATGTTGTAACCCAAGCATCGGGACAGCTGATTTGACAGGAGTTTCCAGTTGCATTTGCCTCTGCGCATAAAAATAAACGCAGGACCAGCAATAGTGTAAAGTATTTCGCAAATACCAAGAGAACAATATGTGAGAAAAATCTGGAAGTTGGCATTCAGGATTGATTTGGCACCTTGTTGAATTTTCACCCTAATATACTCAACGGAATAATTAAAGATAGAAAAGAATATCCCGATACTTGAGGGATGCGGGGCGGTTATATCGCTTGCTTCTACTTACAGCAATCCATATATGATATTATAAATTCAGATAGCAGTGAATAATGTGATTGAGGATTGACGTGGAGATAGGATTTAGGGCGAACCGAGTTACTCGGCTCTGATGCGGGGTATCGGTTCACATCGAGGAAACGCACATGTGCATTGATTTATTTTGTCTTGTAATTATGTAGCTTATTCCACCATCTATTTACAGGTAAGAGTAATTTATTTCCTATCCAAAAGGTTACAGAATTTGGCATTGAATTATCGGATTCTTTTTCCATGCTAAAGGATATTGCGTTATTCGGCTGGATAATGCGATCGTATTGTATTATTGTATTGTACAATTGTATTGTATTATTGCTCCTTCGAAGGAAATACATGGTTTTCTGTAAAACGAACGACTTCGTTCACTACATAACGAATCAATGCATTGGATGTGTCTTCAGTGGTTTTCCACGAAAATCAAAACGATGGGTGTAGAACAACTTTGATATTTTCTCATCGTTTTAAACGAACGAAGCAAAAACGATGAATGGAAACACTCCTAATTATTTTGTTTGTCAACTCATTCTGTTCCAAACCATGGGCGTCTATTTTGTTCGCTACAGCTCGACGTCGTGATTCAACTCGACCATACGCTGTCCAACACATCCATTAAATTGTTACTATTTTCTAAGGGATCGTTTCCATTAATCATTTTTCTTCAGTCGCGATTTTTCTTCAATTTTCTCGATTGAAAAACGATCATTCGCGAATCAGTCGCGAGGATATCGAGAAAAAAAATGAGAAAAAACGATTGAACCTTTTCTGGAAAAAAACATTCTCTCGCGATATCGTTTTTGAATCGTTTACCCATGCGCGATTTTTTTCAAGGTGCGAGAGAATCGTGAAGCGGAGTGATATTTGACACATAGGCCGTATTGCCGTCGTACGCCGCTCTATCCGCGAACTGGGAACTACATGTAATGTTGATTGCGGATTTGTCGATGGAAAAACCTATATTACTATACTATACTGTATAAATGCGTAAGATAACCGAATAATATATATGATTCACGATCTATAGTCTCCTACAAGCCGAAGTAGGGCGTATGCTGGAAATATCTATACACATACCTGTACCATGTTTCCTGTGACGTCCGCGGTCAGATTTACTCTGGCGAAGTGTAAATGACAAAATTACATGTTTATTTAATAATCGTGTGAGCCCACAATGTGTTAATGTTCAGTCATTCCCTTCATACGTCCGATAATTTCCTCATATATTCATGCAACTTGGTATAAACAATACAGGATGATAGTCGCAAATCTTGTTTTTGTAAATACCGGGTATAGGTCATAAGTGGATTTGAGTTCGTCGTTGATTGCATTATCAGAATGATTATGGCACAGACTTTATAGAGGTGTGAATGGGCGCATGGCGATAACTCAGAACAGCTTAGCCCTCCAGCCGAGAATTTCTAGGTTAATTAAGGTGAAAAATAGTGTAATTAAATATGTATATTTGTTATAGTAAAACATATATTAGGAAAGGGTATCCATTCATGTTTTGGTACAGTTTTTAAACTATTGAGATGTGAATAAGTTCACAAAATCACCATCAAGTTAATTTTATTGATTATAAGAATATTCGCGGCAGTGATTTCATATTTATATTAAATACATATCACAATGGTGATTGAATCGCATATAACGGTTGGATTCGCATATGTACAATACTTTTTTATTTTAATTAACATTTTGATAAATGAACTATGATTGACTCCAAAGGGAAGCTCAAGCCAGAAAACCACCTGAATATTATATAATTTCATCTCATACTGGATCAACCAAGCTGGCAAGAGAGAAAAATTTCTCGTCCGAGTACGATCATCGGTTAAAAATTTCGCAAAACTTTATTTTTCTCGCAAAACTGAAGATTTAAATGTGGGATTTGAAAACCTGTCGGGCAGAGAAAGACGTTTTATATTCATATTGTATATTAATGCAGTCATTTCTCATATAGTATCATACACGGCGAGGGGCGTTGTTTGATGCCTCAGCAACCAAGTCACGTGACCTGAATTATACAGGCCTTTTGAAACACATCTCCGAATCGTCAAGGTTTCCTTTTTAGCCAAAGGCGAGACCTTGATCATCTTGCCAAGCAAACCGCTTTTCCCTTATATATTTTCCCTTTGTATTTATTAATTTTCATAATTTATTGAAAATGTACGTATTCATCTACCATCAAATATCCCACAAGCCAGGCAACTGTGGGGTTTTGCACTTATGGACTCCCACTTAGGGAGTCGCACAACAAAACTCCCACCCAGGGAGCTCCAGAAAAGATTAATTCACACAACCAAACAAACAAGCAAAAAAATAATGACAGTTGTGAAAAGTTTTACAAATAGCCCGCGCTATATATTAATAATTAAGTGCTTTCGAAGACTCAAAAGCCCCGTATGACTATGTTATATTCAATACAGCGCCATCTATGTACACAAGGAAAATGGTGATCTTTGGGCAAAAAACCACTCGAACAGCGAAAATCTGACGAATCAACTCAAGAGAGAGAGAGAGAGAGAGAATTAAGGGTTAACGTCGCATTCAGCAATATTTCAGCTACATGTATATATCGACGATCAAACAAAATTCTAAGTATTCAATTCAAAAACTCGGTAAACTAAAGCGTTAAAACAGGTACAAACATTACGAACTCAAAATTTCAGCACGCACAGATGCCAAAAACGTTCACGAAAAATACTACACAAGAAATCTGAAATAATACCAGCTTTAAAACACAGAAATACTCAAAATAATAGACGAAATTGCAAGTACAAATGACTCAATCTGACTATATGCGGGCCTGTGTCCCGTAAACAATATATGTAAATATGAAGTTATAATTATATGTATATATCGTTCACCATTATTCCTATGTATATATGTATATATTTTTTTCAATTTCTTTCAATGTCGTATCGTATATATATATATAACCGTCAACTGAACTGAAACACGCTATAGTTTAACACAAGGCAAAGAAGAATGGAAAAAGAAGAAGAAAAAATGATAGAACTTATAGTTTGACTGAAGTGTTTATGATATATAAACTCGAACGTGTATGCGGGTCAGTCAGGCTGAACCTTGCTGTACTACTTTCGGCTATAATCCTCAATCGTTTTTTTTCAATCGCTTATATTTTCTCGATTAAAAAAACATTCAATCGCGATATCGCTTTTTATTCGAGAAAATTTTCTCGATTGAAAAACGATTGCCAGCAGAAAAAAAACCATTCGAACAGCGATCGCGAATGAATCGTTTATTTTGAGGAAAAAAAAACATTCCCTCGCGCCTTGGAAAATAGCGACTTCGAGAAAATTTGACGAAATAAACGATTCATTCGCGAACGATAATTGGAAACGGTGCCTAAAGAATCAAGGGTTGTCATCACGTCATCAATACATTCTGGGGATACATTGCTAGCATATAATGAATTACCTTCCGGTCCCTAATACTTTATATTCAACCCTCTCCGGAACGCTCATTATTTCGCATTGATTGTTGAATGTATTATTTGTCAAAATAAAATGTTTAGCATGTTTTGTCTGCTTTTTATAAAACTCACGTGCATATCAGGCAAACAAGTGTCAACAGAACGGCAGAATAATAAGTACATGTGTAGCCTTTTCGTTCATACAAGTTGAAGCCATTTCTACTTTTAAAAAGTGTTCATCAAACAAGTGTGTCTACGAAGGGAAGAATTAGTATATTAATACACGGAGTCCTTTACCGAGTCCCATTTTCTCGCCATTCAGAATTTACCCATGACCAATTCCGTCTATGATATTGTGACCAGAATCAAACGGATCCCAATATTGCAAGAGCAATCAGAAAAGAGTAGTTTCTTCATCAGAAGGTTTAACGCGTGATCAACGATCTGTGCTTACCAATTACCGATACTGTAGTTGGGAAAAGTATATGAGCACATTGAAAACAAAGTTACAAGGACACGAGTTGAAGTAAGGTTTATTTAGAGGCGACATGTTAACAACATAAACCTGTGTAACAGAATTGCAAACATGGTCACAAATAAACACCCCAACACAAGTAAGTTTTCCCCAAAAATGTAGCCCCATGATATTTCCTAGGTTGCGATGAAACTTCTTACATATCATCGGGCTGGCCAAGCCGGTATTGCTTAACAATGATTATTCAGTATGTTGTTTCATGGCTGGATAAGCATGCGCAAAGTTCAAGTAGGGTGCATTCCAAACTTCCAAGAAAAATTGTACCACGAATTTCGCAGGCATACGGTCACTTGATCACAAAGTTAGCACGTTAATTTGGTATCGCAGCAATCAGCAATGGTTCATCCCGCGTATATCCACCACTATCCTGACCCACTTGTAGGCATCTAGCTCGCCTCACGTTGATAAGGTAGGTGCAACAACGCACAGTGTAACATATCGAACCACCAGCCTTGTTAACACGAGGCGAGCTCGATGCCGACAAGTGAAACAGTGTCGTGGTGGATACACGCGATATTAACCATTGTTGACTGCTGTGACACCATATTAACGTGTTAACTTTGTGATGCTGATTTAGATGACATACCACTCACATGGCAAGTGCATGTGTATGTACAAAACATATGAAGCTAGATAAATGATCAGCAGATAGACACATGGACATAGTTTACCGCAAACAACTACTTGTATACACGTAAAACAGGGAATATATTGGATATACATGAAGATAGTTTGCAGGAAGCACAAGCACGTGCATTCTCTTTTTCAATCTATATTAATCGCTTGCAAAATTTATTAAAACTAGATTCCCTTCTCAGGCTGTCACTCATACTTTTGGTGAATCAAGGACATTGGAGATTGGAAAAGAATATGAAGATTCCCCAAGAGGGACGAGCTACTCCAAATACAGTGATGTGATTTTAGATAGTATTTTGAGCAAGGACCCTAGGGGCTTCAATAAACGCCCGTACATCTGGGATTACACTGGTCAAAATGTCAAGGTTGTTTAATGGTCTTGATCCCAATTGGTAGGTAGCGATCCAGAGAAAGGTCTACGATTGTGTGCTTCTGAGGATGTAACATATATCACATTTTATATTGAATGATAAACTCAAATGGGTTTAGCGCATGGTAACTACATGTGAGTGACCTCGAAACAAGAATGGAGAGCTCACATATCCTACACTGAAATTTGGCAATAGTCAAACACAGGAAAATAGTAGTTTTCCTTCAAATACAGGGGCACGAATTAGCTAGCCCGACGTCCCGGGACAACCAAAAATTACGTCGGGCAAGTAAATCTGGCAAACTGTCTGCCCGACGGACGGGCTATCAGAAATTCAGCTGTAATTGTCAATGCTACTGGATAAAATATTTTGTTCCTTGCTGTAGTCGGCGGACTCGACTGCCTATTAGCGTCAGTCTCGAACTATCGCGGTAAAAGTGAAAGCCATGCCGTCGGCCATAACTGGAAAAACCCTGTGGGTATCCCACCATGCGTCACGTGAACACGCGTCATGGAATCTCCTTCGCGACGACCAGGTTACGGACTAATCGGCCAATCAACGCAGACTTCATCATTTTGCGCGGGACGGACCTCATTGACAGTGCCGAGTTGACAAGACGTTCAAAATGGACAAATATCTGGTTAATCGTCAACTCCCAGCGGCGGGGGATAAACGTCCGCGAGAGAATACTGGTCGTAAGGATCAGGCCGCCTATGAACGAAAACGAAAGCGGGCGTTTGTGCCTTCATGGGCAAAGGAATACTTTTGGCTGGAGTACGATGATCAAAAAGCTGAAATGTTCTGTCGAGTGTGTAGGGGATTTCCTCAGCTGGCGGAGGCGAACAATCCGTTCTTGCGTGGAACGAATCATTTCCGCAAGGACCCGATTCGAACACATAATTGTTCTCTTCACCACAAGAGGTGTACTGAAGCCCAAGCAGCCGCCGATAATCCGCAAAAAATTCCAATGCGCAAAATTGTTGACAAAATGAACAGATCACATTTTGAGATTTTGACAAGACTTTTCCGCACTGCTTATTATATTGCAAAAGAAGAACTGCCTCTGAAGAAATTTGCTGGCTTGTGCAAATTACAGGTGGCAAATGGAGTTGAAATTAATAAGGGGACCTACATCAACGATCATGCATGTCGTGATTTCATTGGAGCAATAGCCCACACTGAGAAAATTAAAACAAAAGACCAAATCTCAGGTACACGGTTCATATCTGTTCTATCAGATGGAAGCACGGACTCCGGTATCATAGAACAGGAAATTGTTTACGTTAGATTTGTTGAGAACAACAAAC
This sequence comes from Hanleya hanleyi, assembly GCA_036873755.1. NCBI lineage: Eukaryota > Metazoa > Mollusca > Polyplacophora > Lepidopleurida > Hanleyidae > Hanleya > Hanleya hanleyi. Next base: position 52,466 of record JAVTVY010022568.1, on the reverse strand, counting down.
CGGTGACAAAAATGGTTCAATGTGAGGCTGTGACCTATGCACACGCACGTGGTGTTTTAGAGGCAATAGATGCGGCCGTAGAGAATGTAGGAATTGATCAAGAAATGTGGCGCAAAAAAGTCATTTGTGCAAACTTTGATGGTGCGTCGGTGATGATGGGGGAGAAGACTGGCGTATCAGCACGCCTAAAGCAGCGCATACCCCACATTATAACATTGCATTGCGTTGCACATAAACTAGAATTGGCTGTACTTGATGCTGTGAAGGATGTTTCATATTTGGAAACATTTGAAGAAACGCTGAAGTCAATCTTCAAGTTCTATTATTATTCAACGAAGAAGCGACGTGAACTGGCTGAAATTGGACAACTGCTTGAAGAGAAGGTTGCCCATTTCAGTGGTCTGAAGAGCACACGGTGGCTGCCGAGTAGGTTGAGGTGTCTTAAGGCAGTTCAGAAGAATTATAGTACAGTAGTATCACACATGGAGAATGTCGCGAGCAGCACAAGCAAGGATGTGAAACCAGAAGACACAGCTAAAGCGAAGGGCATTGTGCAGGAAATGAAGACAGAGAAATTCGTACAATTTCTCCATTTCATGCTGGACTATAGTAGCATTCTGGCAAAATGTAGCACAAATTTTCAGTATGATGACATCAACATTACTAGTGCTAGATACTTGCTGAGGAGCACCACATCTGACCTGTTAGGATTGAAGACGGCGCCTGGAGAATACCAGCGATCCCTCAATGGCAGTCTTATTACAGAAGGTATTATTATAATAATTGTAAACGAGGGGGTCTCTCTGTCAATCTGCTCAGCTGGGCCATCATTAATACTTACCAAATACAATTATAGTACATGTATAATAGAGTCTGGATTCAGCTTCAGTCACAGAATAGATACGATAGCCACTAGTGGATCTTCATCTCTGATAACTTACTGTTCTCGTTTACTTACCTTGTATATTGAATGCTATGATACTCTGCCATTCACTGTTTTTTTACAATGATTTTTTTTTTTTCAGGTGATCAGGTGACATATAAGGAAATCAAGCTTGTGAAGCACAAACGCCCCCCACGGCATGTCCCTGCGCATGAAACAAACCAGGCACCATGGAAAACTGACTTCACTGCAATTGTGGACAGCACTGTGAAGTATATGGATGCCAGATTTGCCAACTTTTCACAGACTCCTCTGTCATGCTTCAGTGTCTTTGACCCTACGATGCTGCCTCATGACAGAGAGGAACTGGCCACCTATGGCTATGATGAAATAGTGAGTCTAGTTAGACACTTCACAGGTGTTCTTACTGAGGAAGAAGTTGAAGAGATTCCGCGTGAGTGGACAGACCTGAAGATCTGGTTGGCTGCTCATAGGCAACACAAGCTTCATCATCTTTTCCCAGATCTGCTGCAGCATGCTCCAGACAACCTGTCTCACATAGTCTTATTGGTACAGATACTCCTGACACTCAGCCCGTCGACTGCCATTTGTGAACGGGGATTCTCGTGCATGAATAGAGTCAAAACAAGCTACCGCACATGCTTGAAAGCTGACACCTTGAATGATCTGATGTTACTATCCACAAATGGCTGTGATGTCAACAACTGTTGTGCAGATAGTTCTGTTAAGTATTGGTTTTTTTCGGGGAAAGGGGGTAGACACTTGACACACAAAACTCCAGCTGGGCGACGCAAGACTGGAAGTGGGGCTGACGAACAGGCCTCCACTTCACAGCTGCAGCAACCAACGAAAAGATTTAATCTTAGCGCAATATAAACGAAACGAATTACCGGACACAGAACGTGTTTACCCTTGTATATTAAAGGCTATGCCACATATATTTATAGCACAGGGATTATAATAGCGGCTGGGGAAAGCCCCGACACGTGGACTTCCTGGCCTGGTTTGCAAAATAAAAACACAAATTTGCACAAAATCGAACGAAAAGAGAAACCCGTTCGAAACGCGTTTATAAAACGCATTCACAAACGCGTTTATAAACGCGTTTCGATCAGAGCAAACGCGTTTGACGAGGGAAACGCGTTTTGATAAAATATAAATTAAGCGATATTGAAAGCGTTTCGTTTACTATAATCGTTTGGCAAGCGTTTGAAACGCGTTTACATTTCGTTCCGTTCGCGTTTCGTTAGGTCAAACTAAACGAAAATAGCCGGACACCGAACGCTTTTACCCCTGTAGATTCATTTCAGGTGAGAATTTTTTCATGAAGGAAGACAAATGCGAAGGAAGTGATGAAGGAAACCTTTGTTCTTGAGTTAATAAACAGGTATAAAGTTCATAAAAGACCTCTCTCCCAGTTCAATTAGTAAATGTATTTAACTAAATGTAGCTGTTTCTTAAATGTATCAAACACGGGACAAATGGCATATACATGTACTACCTCGAAAATGTTGTGTTGCAGTGCAGCCCTAGCTCAAGAGGTAAGAAAAATAATTACGGCCTCCGTCCCCCAAGGCCTGAACGTGTTTTTCTGTTCACAACTGTGAAGAAGTATCCACTTCACAACTTCACAACTCTGAAATATCCACTTTACAACCAAAGTATGCATTTCGCAACATAAACTTGTCCATAAACAGAGGTTTCTCGAAAGAGGAATTATTCAAATCAAATAAATCCATATATGAGTCACTTATGGCTATACCACATTCAACAAGAGCATGGAAATAAATGTATGAATTTAAACCTTTAGCTCACAAAAGAAAGAGATCACTAATCCTTCCGGGAAGTTTGCCATACACCCACTTCCGTCCGATTTAACGCTGACAAATGCATTTTCCGCAAAACCGCTTTCCCTATTCGGCTCTCCAGGGCACCAGAGACCTTGTGTAATATTCTTACCGTCCATCCATCGCCAGTCATTCGCCACAACTCCACCACGTGCTCCAAGGCGGAAAATGGGCAGCGGAACTGAAGCAACAAAAAATAATAATTCATTGGGATGCAGATTTCTCTAATTTGATCTGCACGGCTGAAACTACGATCAACATTGAGTTTCCTTCAAATTGTGCAAAATTGGATAAGCGGGAATTTGCGTGCAAAACAATTATACAAGTTATAGAGAAGCTAGGACTGATTCGAGAGCAGGCAAATTGCAGCGTTGAACATTTCTTATGTCCAACGCTCTGCCGTGGGACAGTACTTTGTTCAGAATTACCGCAAGACATACTCTCACGATTTAGAATTTTGAGAATACGAGAAATTTATCTCGAAGATCAACTTACATGTTGAGGCACTGATGGTCTGGCTCAGGTGATCTAGCTGTTCTTTGGTATCGATGGTAATCAAATCTCCGCCTTCATTCTTACACACCTGACGGGAAGAGCTGTACGCCATCGTGGCAGTGTAATGAAGTTTATAACAAAACTTGAGGGCTCGGTTGTAGAAGTAGCCAAGACTGGATGAGCAGGAACCTGAAAGAAATATTGTTCGCGTTGACATTCTGTGTTACAATAGCCAAGTATGCCAATTTGCGAGAAATACAAGTGTGAAAATGTTAACCAAGTACCGTTATAGAAACTACAAACTTGGTCTCGAATACTTTTGTAAAAATAAGAATGACGACAATGTTTTGATAATAGCCAATGCAGATGCCTCAATATACTGAAGTTCTGGCGAACTGAAGACCTTACAAACCATGTCACACGTTAGCGTTAAAGATGTAGAATCCCCGCCTTTGCGGATGGGATGATTACAGAGCAACTTCTATCATGTTGATACTTCAACCGATATTATAACCAGTCAATGTTTGAGAGTACAATCTGGACAGCTGACAATTATCAGTTTGAAGTTTCTTGACCGTAAGGGGGCGCTCTGCACAGGCGAGCCACCAATGACCAATGCATATCACTATTACGGAAGAGTCTTGGTCGATCGCTTTGTTTTTCACGGAAACCAACATCCGGGCATCCGACACCTTTTCTCTCAGTGGGTGAGAGTTCTTTCGGTCAGTCACCATTAAATGTTTCCATGAAATGACGGCGCTAAGCTGCCAAGATTAATCTCTCGGTAACAGTAATAAATTACCCAGCGTATATGGCATCTAATGAGTGATAACTGTGTGGAAAAAGGCGAGAAACTTGTGAACTATTTGTTCGCAATCAACTATGAATTAAGCAATATGAGTTGTCTCCCTTTTCAAACGTTCATATGTCGGTAACTGCAAAACTAACAATAAACGGACGGCAAAACAGCTCTAATTACGTTAATTTCTGAGTTAAGAGTGAACAGATGTTTGGATAACTTCCTCGATCGTTTAGTAAGGCTCGTCAACTGATTGCAAACATTTGTTCACTGATACCTTCAAATAATTAACAAATAAATCCCTGTAAATGTTGTTAATATCCCACTGATAAGACCACGCTTTATGGTCATGAGTATATAAGAAGATCAAGCTGCCCAGAATAGTAACGTAAAAACACCGCTCAATTGTTTCACATTTTGAATTGAATGTTGACTGTTAATAAAGACGGAGAAAAGTTCATTTGAGAGATGCGGTAAGGGGGCGTGTCGCTGCCAAAATATTGGCATGGCTTCCACATTACGTGAGAGTCGTGATTTCTCACTATCATGAAGGCATGACGTAATTTCGATCACGTGAGGTAGTTAGCCAATCGTGGTTAGTATGAGGAATCTGGTTATCTCCGAGCTGTTACGGCACGGCGATTGGGTAACCAGATAAAGCGCCCTCTTACGGCTAAGAGGCGCGAACTTGCGGATGTGAATCAGCGGGGCGGTGGGGCGGGGCTTGTGGGACACGGATAGTAGGGACGTCAGTGATACAAGCTGTTTATCAGCGTAACACCATCCAGGATCAGAAATTTGTCATGAAAATCTGTGGAATTCGAAGTCAATTATCATATATAAAAGCTACGCGAGTAACTTTGGTCGCTGGATTCATCTGTGTTACATGTATCAAGGAAAATTCTGGATCAGTTTATTCATATCAATCAAAACTCAATTCTCACAGATCATTAGGAGTGCATAGAGCAAAAACAAACAAAACACACACACAAAGACATATATTTCTTCAGTAATACTTTGAATCAAAGAAGCTGAGAAGCTATTCAAAAGAGAAGTCAATGTCCTTAGACATCAACTACTTGGACGAGGTTTCAGGTTTAGGATACGAACAGCATGATGTCTTGTTTGCGTCATTCCACTGCTCGCCGCTTCTCTCTTTTAAGAAAATATCTTAGGATTGTATATAAATTTAAAGTATGTCTTCTTGAAATGCGGTGCTAATATTGTTCACGAACTGAGATCTGTCGATTTGGGACGGAGAAATTTTTCATGGATGATGGTTGACTACTGTATGTTCGATTTGATGCTAGTATCAAATAATCTGAATAATGTAAAATAGTTTTTGTTCATGAACAACCCACTTCAACTAATGGATTGTGAGAATTGGATGAATCATAAAGCAACATTTTGGACATAAGGTGGCATGATTTTCATCCCAGATCTGAAGTCTTTTCCATTAAATTTGTACATTTGATTTGGAAATAGCCATTAATGGACTATTGGAATGTCTGAGAATTCTAGCGTTTAGGCAATACGTACCATGGGTGGTTCTGTAGTATTTGGTCCCAGGGGAGAAATTACCATCATCTGGGTTGAAGAAAGCCACTCCATGCGTCTGACATGTCTTGTTACCTCGGCGATAAAAGAACGACAAACATTCCTCATCCTCTAAACACTGCGTGTGACAATAGACTAGACTCTTGACATACAGTATTTTCCTGGATAATTTTGACATGATTTTGTCTTCGAATTCTTCATAGACTCTCGCCGTAGGTTGCCTTGACATAAGACCGGAAACGGAACCAATACAGACAATCAGAGATATTCCGTAGAGGTGGAAGAGAAACATCTCCATCATAGAATGCGTGCCGTCTGCTGTTGCAAATTCTTGGAAAGTGCGTTTATAGATTTGAAGAATACAAGTTCCATCACTAGATCGGTAGCGCAAAATATTGACGTTGTCATTGGCGCTCAATTCTGGATCATTTCGACACGATAGTGTAGTGTATTAGCACGCACGTCTTATTTTGCGGTGACCTCACATAGGTATCAACGATTATAGGTTGATTACATGTATCTCTTCACGGATATCTCGGTACGTGTTTTGAACTAACAGCTTCGAGAGTTTACAAGATATTCCGACCAGTCTTTTTCATGGGTCAAATAGTGTTAGTTCCGTTACTCAATAACTTTGATGGAACCTGTTGAAAACTTCAACTGATGAAAACTGAAGATGTGTAGTTGGATAGACGTGACTTAGTCAACTGTGATTCGTAATTGCGATACTGGCCCGTCGTTCCAATGTAATGCGCTCTCAAACTAACGGTTATTGATAACATTTTCTAGAAAATATATCAAAAAATTGGAAACAAACAATCGTCCGACACAAAATTCTAAAAGTCGCAAAGTTTGATATGATACGAGTTTCCATACTCTAGTTTTTCGCCACCACCAAATATAGTATTCTTTGAAATTACATAGTTCCACATTATTATGCAGAGCGTGTATAGATGTCTTCAGATAAGACACTCATCTGGTATACTCGAGAGAAAACACGTATTTTCTGCCATCCGTGCATATGTCCTTATCACATGCCGCGATCATAGGTTACCCCAGAAACGCCCATATTACAACCGTTACTGCACATCCATTGGTTGGATTTTCCCACCTGGCGGTATCACCTGACTTCCCAACGACTTCTTTGCGAAATACTATGAAAATATTACAGAGTGTACGAAACGAGTGTCTTATTTGAAGGCCTCTACAAATGACCCTCGAATTACGGTAGAATCATAACATTTCATAAAATTTTCGATACATACCTAAAAATATAGTATGAGGATTCGTGCTGTGTCAAACTTAGAGAGGTCTGTGTGTTTTAGAATTTTATGTTGGATGAGAGAGCGAATTCTTGTTTCTAACCTATCAGAATAACGAGGAAAAACAACCACACATGAGTTGCCGCTCTCCCTTGAAATAAACATCACAGAATAACACAATAGAAGCTCTCCCTCGACATGGAGTTGCCTGCTCCTGGTCCCCCATTTATAAAAGAACGCCCATTAAGAATAAGGGGAACACCGAAGGGGAGATATATTACGGAAAATGATATCATATGCGAGGGCGATGTGGGTATATAGGCCTAATGTTAGCGAATCCACGAAATACCGAACGAGATAGCTATAAATGTGTAATGTTAAGGAAGAAAAAAACGCAATTTCAAGTAAATTATTTTACAATCAAAACGATCTCTATAATCACTGGAGTCGATGTTCATAGGACTGCAGATGAAGAGGACTACTTCATGACTTAGAAAAGTTCCACATATACAATGTTATGCGCGAAGCCCTTGACGGACTTCTGTACATGCGCCCTGTACATGTCTCTCGACAAATATATGTAGGTTTATTGTTTTGGTGGGAAATTTAGATCGTACGTCGTCAGACATTACCGGTTAGTTCTTCTGAGTATTCTTGCATTTACCAGGTTTATCTCATGTTGAGGCGTTCACTCCATCGGACGTCCACGATGCTTATCTACTAACATCAGATGAGTTGTTTGAGCTGATTTGTCATCAAAGCTACGGAGCTAGCGTAGCTAATTCCGCTTGAACCGATGTTAAGTGACATATGGATACTTCATAGTCTCCACATGAACAGCTGCAATAATAGGGCGGCTGAGATACTAGGGCTATACGTCCGAGGAATGCTTTCCTGTAGAGTCATATGTTTGCTTTTTAGTCGTCAGACGTCGTCAATTTTTCCCACCTCTTGCACATCGCTCCAGTGATGATGGTCTATAGATAAAATCCTATCACTGATCATTATTCTATATCAAAATGAAATGCCAAGTCGTTTCCAGAGTGAGTATCTCAGTCACGCTTTTATTCTGTCTGTTCATTTGACCACCGTGGAGATGTAAAACTTTTTTTGCAAACGAAAATAGACGCAGGTTACGGAACGTAGCGCCGGAGACCTTACACGCTAGGATCGTATTTTGAAGCCAGTCTACGATATTTATCACATAATTTGACAAACTTTGAATGGATGCTTTCGGTAGTATAGACCCGTTTGACAAGTTTATGTAGTAGTATTCTGTGGCGTTGATGAAAATCATCGCAGTCTGCACATGATCTAACAAAGCTACCAGCTGAGATATGCATGTGCCGTATGCAGGTCCTTTTGGAATTTGCTATCCAGAAATGGGTAGTTAACGATGTCAAAATTGTAATCGTCTCTTTTGTCATAAAATCGACGCGAGAGAAGCCATGATCATACTTGCAGACATATAGGTTCAGATATGATGTTCTGTTTGGGCTATCTGTAGTTTCCTTCAAATCCAGTGAAGGGGGGGGGGGGTAAATATCCTTCATGGCTTCGGTAATATAGGAATTATCTAATGCTTTGAGATCGTCTATACAACATTTGTTATACACTGTAAAAATTGGTGACATGTTTAACGTCTCAAAATGAAACATGATTTTGTCCCAACTTTTGGGACATGTGAGTACATACATATTTCATTTGGAAACGGCTTCATGTTTCAATTTGAAACACGTGTCATCCTCATATGTGTTAATCATGTCTCAATATGGACATGTCGTCGTCAAACATGTGTCAGTTTGAAACATGTGACACACTGCAGAGTGAAACATGTGTTGTATGTACATCTGTCAATCTGAAACATGTTACGGCCGACTACATGTTTCAAAATGAAACGTCTAAGCCCAAACATGACTTTGTCCCAACTTTTGAGACATGTCGCAACCGAAACGTGTCCGAACATGTCTCAAACTTGGAAGTGATTCAGAATAGTCTATCTCCCATTACATGTTTCATCAGATCGCCAGATCGCCTGTAGAAGAAACAGAAATACACGAATCGTTTATTAAATTCAGCTTGCATCAGTTTTTATTCTCTTATCTTCGATGGAAGTCCAACTCGGGTGTAAACCAACAATAACGATAGGCTACAGACAGGAACATATACAATAGACAAGCTTGCTCCTCAGGTTAACAATGAATGTGATCATTCCAGACAGATACATGTTCGATACATCATAATTCCTGATGTGAACCCATTTATCATGGCGTGCCGATTGTTCATGACAAATGTGCTCATGTTTTGGTGAACTAGATCTACACCAAATCATGGTACATTTACATTCAGATATTAACCCAAATAATAATTTACTCAAGTTGCCACATCGGTCTGTTGACATGACACAGCCTAATCCAGCACACAGGAAGCAGCTCTCAACAGGGGGTACTAAATTGCATACAGATATTGACCATACTTGCTGACTTAGATACATGAATGTCTGTAACTTGAAAATCATTCATTCATCTGCTCGCGGTAAATATCTCCGAATCGTTGAAATTCCATTCCGTTTCGGGAAATGGAATACAGATCGCAGATGATTAATAAGATAACGGAGTCCTCGACTCGTCTCGAGTTGTCGCAACAGTGGTCACAGTCAGGTAGGAAGGAGGAAAATTGTTTTACACACAAACAATATTCAATATTTTCATAAAGATAAAAAATAATCTCTCCTCCTGGTTTCATCTTCGCATATCCAAGTCGAACACCACACGTGTTGCCTTGGCTGAACATATAAACACAATATCTGATCAGAATATGAGTTTGATGATGTCATAGCTCTATAAATATTCCGTGATCCACATTAGGAGGAGTGCATCTTATGACCTCTTTAAAATTCAATTTTGATTGACTATTCGAAAGAAATTAACATCAATACAACCACCACTTGCCATATTTGGAAATGTCACAGGCTGACATCAAAGAAAATCCTCGCTGCACTGTGTTGGCAAGCTCCTATGTTGATTGGCTATATGACATCACGTGCGTTTCTTAGTTTTTACCAATTCACTCTATTCAATAGGTCAAGGTAAATGACGAAACATTAGTGTAGTATTCAACTTGAAATGTGAAGATGCCTGCATGGTTTGGTGTCATTTGGTGTCAGTGGCCGAATCGTATATAGAGCAATCGTATTGTCCAGAAAATATCCTGATGCGCTACACACATTTAAAATACTGGATGTAGATCTGGTCACACAAAGAACACAGTTGTTGTTTCTTCCAACGCGAGCCCTCAATGATGCCCCATCAATGTCACTCATTTTTTATAGCGACACATGCTTTGTATTTTTTTGGTATGAATCATTGGCAAATTTAAAGTGGCGATCATGTGGGGGACCAGAAATGTGGTGTTTTACCGTTTTCTTCGAGTTTTTTGTTGTTTTTTTTTGTTTTGATAAAAGAGTGCATGAGCTATTTTATTTCACATCAGATCATTCTTCCCTAATGTACTATGTAGTTTACTTCGGAGAACCTGGCACAAGTAAACAAAATGTTCAAGGATTGCTTTTTTTTTATTTTTGCAGCAGAGCGGACCCCAAGATATATTTTGGGGGCTTTCAGAATCAAGGAGTGAACAAATATTTAGTGGGGAGGAGGCGTCTCTTCCGAAGCCTTGGCAGGCCAAAAATAGTCAAATACCCTAGGCCTGGAAGAGTTATATTACGATGCAAGTAATTCAGTTAAATTAGTCGGTCTGTTTATTCTCAATATCGACAGATATATTCAGGATCGCTAAAGACGAGAATTTTTTTTTTGGAAGCCAGTACTTCCATGCACCAGACAACATTATCCGTCTTTTATACTGTGTTCCTTGAGACATGTCGCTTTTGCGACTCGGTTGTACGTGTTTCGGCTTTGATGTTTCAAACAGCTATTCGGGTCATTATAGTGAAACGGCAACGCGATTGAAACATGTCGCAACCATCAAATAGCTGTATTCTCACGTCTTTGAGACATGTTTTCATGGGAAAACGGGTGAAACATGTAGCATTATGAAGCATCTCACATGTTACCCATCTCAAAATGAAACGTTAAACATGTAACCACTTTTTCCAGTGTAGAAATCAATAAACGATTTGATTAATTTGATTAATCAGATTTTCGAGTACAAATCCCTTTAAATAATATGGTTGTGCTCGATCGAATATGGTTATGTTGTAAGCTCATATTTACTTCATGTACTAGTATCACCATTGAAAGTACTATATTTCCAACCAACTGTATCTGACAAATGACAGGTGATGTATCCATGGTATACATTTTACAAGACGACGCTTTGTTATATTATATTATCAGAAAAATTAATAACGTTTTCTCGCATCTATGTTTTAGGGCAGTATTTCGGCATCTGTATATTTTTCATTGGACTATCCACGGCTCTCAGCGTCTTCATTCTCCACCTCCACTTCCGGGGGTCACGTGGTTTCCCACTACCATCTATGATACGGACTCTGATTATCGGGAAACTCGGATATATCCTGTGTTACGGTAGTCTGATCGAGAAAACAGCCAAGAAACAGAAGAAACATAAACTTCGGAAAAACAGACCCATTAAACTCATGGCGAACGGAGCACCCCAGGTAACTATCATCACACAGTTTCAGGGTTTTTTTTAAGTTGGCGGTGTAACATGCAATAAAAAATACGAATACGAGATGGTCTTTAGAGGTTACTAACTTGAGTAATAGCGAACTATTATATGAACTATTAAAACCATATAACTAATTGTTGGACATGCATACGGAAATTACCCGTCGTCGATAAATGGAAGAAATATTGCTGGTCGTCACGTTAATTTCACAAAAATGCTGACCGTACAGAAGCATATCTCAATCGTTTGGGTGTTTTACAAGAACACTATGTCGATGATAAATTTCCTTGCTGATGTTGATCTCGGAAGATCATCCCCGGACATCATCATTCGAACCACTAAGCTTTCAGAGAGATCAGTTTTCTGACCTCCCACCCGATAATGCAGTTATTCCTAATAAATCTGCTTAAATTTCAGGTGGAACTCGTCTCAGTGAGAACCAATGCTCCCCCATCAAATGGATTCATTCCAAACGCCGTGGATGGTGATTCTAATGGGAACATCCATGTGACGGAGAATGCCGGAGTCGATCCTATTAATAATGACATCTATGCCAAGGCGAAAAGTTCCATATACCGGCACGATAACTATGTGCTCAACACGGAGGGAAAGCCCCCTATGGAGGATTTAGGAGTGTTGCATAGGCGCATTGAGGACAAAGAGGAAGTTGAGAAGGCTGTCATACAAGATTGGATTCTCGTATCTCTCATCTTGGATCGTTTTTTCTTTGTGATTCTCTTCATTGCGGATGTTTCAGCGGCGATATTCGTACTGAGTCACATCGTTCGGACTGACACGTGATCCAAAATTGCTGCCATAATTCAATTATCTGTGATTGCAGGACGCTTCCGGTTCGATTGCGGATTCTATTCTCAGGTGTTAACTTAATTTTGCCCCAATTGCGTATAGGTGGCGTCTACTAATGACATCATCACTTGTTGCTAACAAGGCGTTTGTCTAGCAGTCATAGACGCTCAAACTTGCTGTGGTGTGCGAGCTTATCGGCGTGGAAGATGTTTACCTATACTCATCGTTAATGGTTACGTTCCATGAGAATACGCAATGGGCATAGAGGATTCTTCTGGCTACCTTTGATTGAGAACAGTCGTTGGGGTTTCTAAGCGAAAAATCGAGTATGGTCCATGTATTTGGTTGAATTTACCTGATTTGGCCAACACTGAAAGTACATACAAACATATTTCCGATATCGCAGCCCGCTCTGGATTACCATCATTCCATCACATTGGTGGTCCTCTTCGATTGTTCGGTAACTGACAAATCACACGAATTCCACAGTCATAGTGGTACAGAGCAGGTCACACAAGCGCATTTGGGACGTTTGTTGTGGTGACTATGAGAGACTCGGTCATTCCGTTGTCCAGTTATACGTATGTTCCCGTCCATAAAAACGATATTGCATTGTGAGCAGCTGCTGTGGTTTGCATAAGTGGTGCATCCAAGTCTTTGACACTGTGTGGGCATGCATTTTGACTACTACAATATTAATAAATCTGTATTCACCGATATTAAGGAAGACGGAAGTGATACGACTAACTGAAAACCACCTTAATTTCCGCGTGATATTCAGAGTGCTAAGTAAGGAAGACAGTGTGACAAAGTACCTACAGTAACTTTACGATTGGCATGGTTTGCGCAATGATATAATAGAACCATGCGTGGGGCATTTTCGCTCGGATCCAAATTGTAACATGCATATGGAAGATTCCTGGAACCGAGTACATGTCTAGACAATTGCTGATGTAGGTGTAGTCTTGTGACAGTCAGGTCCGTGCCCAGGCACGTCGCTGGCGCCTATTGTTGGGAGTCTTGTGACAGTCAGGTCCGTGCCCAGGCACGTCACTGGTGCCTATTGTTGGGAGTCTTGTGACAGTCTTATCGGATATACTGGTTAATGTGCATTCCCAAGTGTAACTATGATCCCCTTAACGCTGGTGTTGGTTTAAATCATGCTAATGGACGTTTACAGAATCTTCATGGTGAACATGAATGTATAAGTTGAGGGATTGTTGATGATATTATTAAGAAACTCAGTATTTCGGTATCCCTTTCTTGCATTTTAGTCTCGTTTCAAGCAGTAAACTTGGACAGACAGACATATTATATTCACGCACGGTGCTTCGAACTGGGAAGGTTGATATATATTCGGCTATAACGACGCGCTATTAATGCGATGAATATTGTGATATATAACACACTATTGTATACAATCTGAGGTGCAGCAATCATAACCTCATAAATATTTATACGATCTCGGATTATTATAGAAGTGCCATCCACCAATCGATTAATACATCATTGATTATATGATGCCATGTTGTGAGAGCTCTGTTCCCTTGAGTATTCTCTGCATTACATCAGAAACAAATCAACTAGAGGTGTATACCATCAGATTAGACTAGCTAGACGGTGCTGACCCTCACCAAGCAGCGTATACCACTAGACTATTGCACAGTTCTCAAACTCGCACGACTAATTATGTACGGTATGTTTCATACTCTGTTTGTTCAAATTGCAGCATCCTGTGGTACAGCACGCGATTTGCGCAAATCTGCAATCTTCCTGCACAGCTACGTCACATGATGAGTAATAAATAAGGAGGCGGGGGCCATTCTGGCTAGTCAATGTAAAGATGCAGATTTCTATTTAATTTGCGTCTGGTTGTATATAAAAAGATTCATTTAACACCGAGCATATCAGAAGAATGCCACGAGGAGTAGTTTCCTATCGCTAATACACAGCTCCCAACCTGTAACCATCTGGGCCATCTATACGCGGTAAGACTGATCCTGGGATCGTGTGTATCCATGTTCAGCCTACTTTCGGCAACTGTTGGAGGGAATTCCCAGAAATCAATACCACGTGACTTCGTCAGCCAATCAGCTAAAGTCTACCGACGTAACCCCAACGTAACCCGCCATTTTCGAGTCATGTGATGATCTACTTGTTCAAAATTATAGATCTACCACACCTCTTGGATGATACGAAAGTTATTCATACCTATATATTTTGTAAGCCCAGGCAATATCTGTTTCCGGGGTATGTATGAAACCCTGTAATTTATCAGAGTTTTCGAGTCTGTTCTCCGCCGGATGAAGGCCGAATAAAATCCGGTAAAACACCGGATATCGCTCCGCGATAATGGAGACACACGATTCGCAAGCCATCTTATGGATGGCGAAGTGTACGCAAATGACACAGCTCCCAAACGATTCGGTCTGGTAATGGAGATATTTTCTCTGTATTAGAAATGTGTAATTCGTATATCAACTCGTGAGTCATAGTTCTGGGTTGTACACCACAAAGGGAACATTCCATGTATTAACTGACTGAACTTCAATCTCAGTTCAAGGCAAACTATCTCCGACAATCTTTACAGCTGTCTTGATTTGAACTGAACCCCGGGCATTGATCATCGAATGACCTCATTTAAAGGTGTCCAAGAATGGTCAAAATGCTGAATGGTGATTAAATAAGGCAATGCTTATTGAAATATTTTGGGTTAAGACTCCAGTACCTATGTTATAAAGTCATGCAGGTAATTGAATTACGCGATGTCGTGCACCTCAACTTGTATAAAAAATTATAATCGCAGTTTATTGACCACACTTCGCTGCATCTTCTGGCTGTATTATACAAATATGTTTGATCACACAATAATGGCAGCAATTCAGTGATCAATTCCAGTGATGAATTCCAGTGAATCAATTCAAATTGACAATTGGGGTACCAGGATTGTACCAAGCGTAACTGTGCATTACTTTTGTGGAAAACAGAACTGAACAGTTGGGATTGTAGTGGCCTGTTTACTGCACTGTGGTCATCTAACTATAACCAAGGATTTCATCCGTGAAATGACTTAGCAATCATCAACACGTAAATGATCGATTGTGTTCTTGTCAGAACTGAACAGTCGATATTGTGGTGGCTTATTTACTGACCAGTGGTAACTGATTGACAACTGCTAGGTACTGTTCAGTCAAGAATTCACCGTGCCAAGATAACAATGTCCATGCACTATACCAACACTTTCTCTAGGTCACCAACATGAAACAGGGCAGTACTGAATGGCACAGAATTGAACAGTTTTGAACGATGAAAAACTCCCTGTGTATTATTAGATAACCCAAATGTGAATATATTGCTCCACCGGCTGACACAGTTCATGTGGATACCATGAGCTTTTTATTCAGGTATTGATTCTATAATCATCAACACCGTAGCACACAGAATGGACACTATGTTCCATACATCATTCAACGCAACCGTGCCAGATCGCAACAATAAATATTTTTCCATGAATCAGTGGTTTATTTTGTGGTCCAGGGAATCAAGACAATCAGGTCAAACTGAAAAACAAAGGCTATTAACTGATAATGATGTCAAGAAATGGTTGCGCAATACAGGCGTGCGTGGGCAGATTTGAAGTGGTCAAGACTTCATCACGGAGCAAAGTATATTCACCAAAATAAGCTCTCCTCACCTCAGTTGTTATAGTACTTGAGCCAATTTTTGTCGTAAGTTCGGACCCTCATGTTGGATACTGGGCCGTGAGATATTCTCACTAATACCCGAGTTCAAAATCTTCTGTGAAGGTTTACTCTGGTGTTTTGATGACACGGTGTGTTTGCTCAGTTACAGGTCTCCTGTTAACGTTATCCGTACATATAATTGTCCGATATTTGGATATAATATAATATTCCTTGTATAAAGTCTCATTTCAGTTCTCCTCATTTGCCACCTATAATCACATTGATCACGTCATTTCTCATTTATCATGATATGGATTACGTCAAAGCTACTTTGCTTTAACATGTAATTGCCTGAATGAGATTCATTTAAATTCTAAAGTGTTTATGATATTAATTTGTTTATGAAATGTGTACTTCGCTGAAAGCAAAACATTCGATTATTCTCATGCGATGCCTTTTTTATTTATTTGACAATAAATATTCGCTAAATGTTACGTTGACAAACAAGGTGTCATTTGCCTTGTGTACTTCATAGCGTAAAAATTTCTATCCACCAGACGTTGAAATGCATTCACTCTGAAGGGTGTGTAAGAGCACAGGCCCGCAAAACAATATATATCTATATATAACCCCATGCTTTAAATAAAACTACAACAAGGTGTGAAACGCACTTTGGGTGAATCGAGAAATAAACGGGTTAACGCCAAACAAAATACATCAGCATATTCTACAAGTATCACTTTATATAATCCCGTCGTCGAATTGGTAAATTTGTGCAATGTTTTACCTTCGCCGGGCGATTTAAAATCCAACGTAACTGTCCATCCATCCCGGAACAGCGAGATTATGGCGGGCTTCGTTCTCAATTCTGATTGGTCAGTCGCGACACGCCTTCGGCAAAAGAGATCACACACTGATCAGCTGTCGCGACTGACCAATCAGAATTGAGAACGAAGCCCGCCATAATCTCGCTGTCCGGGATGGATGAACAGCTACGATGGATTTTGAATCGCCCGCCAAAGGTAAAAAAATTGCACAAATTTACTAATTTGACGACGGGAATATATAAAGTGATACTTGAAGAGTATGCTGATGTATCTTGTTTGCAGGTAAACCGTTTATTTCTCGATTCACCCAAAGTGCGTTTCACACCTTGTTGTAGTTTTAAGCATGGCGTTATATATAGAGACCCCATATTTCGACATTTCACTGTAATACCACCGTCAACACCCCCAAAGGGCGAGTGAGTGAATGAATATTATGTTACGCCGTTTTCAACAATGGGACATTTCCACATTAATCCTTATTTCTGCTATTTCAAGAAAGGAACAATAAGCTTTCAGTTATCATAATTTTGCCAACTTCAGGTCGAAAAATATATTCAGGGTTAAAGACAAAGGGAATTGCTCGGGTTGACGAACCACTGCTCTGAAGCGGTCAACCAGTAGTCTGTGCACCGCCCGCTGTCATCCAGGCCATGCGTCATTGCCCGGCGATTAACTTGAGCTGCAGTGGGAGATGTTCATTTTGCAGTCATCTCATGACTGTTTGCATACAGTTCCGTTCCAGTGCTGCCTCTTTACAGTGCTGCTTTACCGAGGCACTGTTTGGTAGGCAGACATGATACCTCACCCAGTCATATTACAATGGACCAACCAGTCTTTGCCCTGTCCTTGTAATATCCAGAGTGGCCTTGCCGAAGTACTGTTTCGTAGGCAAACATGATACCTCAACCAGTCCCATTACACTGGACCAACCAGTTCGTGGCCTGTTCTCGTAATATGCAGAGTGGCAGAGAGGTCCATTAGAGGATAGCCGATAAGATTTAATTGACTGGTGAAAAGATAGTAAGTTCTATATATTTAAGTCTGACGCGAAGGTTAAATAAATTAACTTTGGCAATTGAAACACTGATCCCGTTTTCAGTATTCAGAGGAATGCCAAACCCTGCCCTGACCGATCGCGTGTGTCAAGAATATATCCATTTTCGGAATGAGTGTTATCTTCCTCAGAATCGCTGTCCCTCTTTAGCATCGTAAGTAGGAAAATCGTCCTCCGGCAAGTTTTATTTCTATCAAAGTACAGGGAGAGTTTTGAAAACGAATGATTGACAAATTGTTTTCTTGTTTAATCTGTATCAGTTTATGAGTCTTTTTGCACGATCGCATCGATTTGGCCATCCCCATAATGCAAATCGCTTCTCTCTTGCAGAAAGCTGGCCTATTTCTAAGTATACTTTGATTTGTATTTACGAATTTGGTGTTAATGCTGTTATATGACTTAGGTCATAATTTGGATTAAGGACGCGGGAATTCTTTAATGAACGAACGCTGAATATAAAATGCAAGTTTCTTGCCATGGATATCCATGTCATGGACACCATATATTCTCGTTTTTCAAACGTTACTTACTTAGTCATGTTTCTAAATGGTTTCTGATGTCTTATTCATTAATGTCATGTTCGACAAAGTCATGTTGTAAGTCTGACACAGTCACATAGTAGATGGTATTTTGTACATAGTTCATACATGTATGTTACGCAGTATAACAAACTTGCATTTTGCTGATATTTTCTCAGATGGCGCCGTTCCTTCTATGTTATGATCTGTGTTCATCGCTTTCGATCAGATGATCAGATACATCGTTGATATTGGGTGTTCGTATCTAATAACGCTCATGCCGATGCTAAGGGCCGTGTGGTCATATTTTACCCCAGATGTCCACATGAACAAGGTGTTTGCGATGTCCCATGTCTCGGAATATATTCCACGCCTATTGCAGGATTACCTTTGTGTGACCGTTTTGAAGGAGATGTGCCTACTGAGGAGGATCTGTTGCCAGTGCAAACCACGTGGTATACAAGCAATAATATGATTGTTAAGTCATTATGTATGACTAATGTGCATCGATGGGGTAAGCCTAGGTTTTCTTATTTTATGTGGGACAAGAGTAGTAGTATAAACCCCGAAAAGGTCCCATTGACCTCTTTGTACTTAAACTTGAGGTGTTGGCGGTGGAGATTGGAAAGTGACCTCTGCCAGAGTTTGGCCGCCATCTTGAATTTTGTGAAAAAGGGGATGTTTTCCTCCGCGGTGATGCGGTCATGTCTGGTGGCGATGCGGGGTTTATACTACTACTGACAAGCAGATTTGGATAAATACAAGTAGATATCTCTCCAGTGGCATGCCTAACACCTCCTGTCTTATCTTGGAGTGTCTTTGCCTTTTGGAGGAAAACATGCGAAAATGGTTTTCGTCCTCCAACGAGGCGGGGGACGGGGACGTTCATAAAGTTAGACCGCAGTTCGCAGTTCGTTATTCGAGGGGACCAGTCATTATTTCTTCAGACATGGAGAAAACCATCTGTATTTTCTTTATTATGAGTATTTTGACCTCCAAACTCTGCATAGTAAGAGAGAAAGTCCTGCTTCATATGTTTTCATAATCATATCCCAAATCTGACTCCAGGGGGCACTGCTAGGGCCGCTGTTATGAGTCTCTGCCTGTCCGAATAGCGGCCTGGCCTATCTGAATAGAGGTCTACCTTGCCAGATCCGATAATACAAATGCTTCGAACTTGTAAATAGGACTGTTCAGAGAGTATATCACGAGCTAGAAGATGGAGTCTTCAGTTCCTACATCGGACGCTAGAGGGCGCTACAACGAATGACCGTTTACATGCCGGTCTGAATAGCGGTCTGACCTATCTGAATAGCGGTCTGGCCTATCTGAATAGCGTTCTAGCTTGTCAGAGCCTAAAATATAAATGCTTGGAACTTAAAAGTAGGCATGTCGAGAGAGCATGCCATCGGCTAAAAGGTGGAATCTTCAGTTCCTTTATCGGGCGACAGGGGGGTGCTACTACGAATGACCGTTTACATGCCGGTCTGAATAGCGGTCTGGCATATCTGAATGGCGGTCTAGATCGCCAGAGACAATAATATATACACTTCGAACTTATAAATAGGTATAATGAGAGAGTATTTCATGGGCTACAAGTTGGAGTCATCAGTCCCTACATCGGACGCTAGGGGGCGCTACTACGAATGACCGTTTACATGCCGGTCTGAATAGCGGTCTGCCATATCTGAATAGCGGTCTAGATCGCCAGAGACAATAATATATACACTTCGAACTTATAAATAGGTATAATGAGAGAGTATTTCATGGGCTACAAGTTGGAGTCATCAGTCCCTACATCGGACGCTAGGGGGCGCTACTACGAATGACCGTTTACATGCCGGTCTGGATAGCGGTCTGATCTATCTGAATAGCGGTCTGGCCTATCTGAATAGCGGTCTAGCTTGTCAGAGCCGAAAATACTAATGGTTGGAACTTAAAAATAGGCATGTCGAGAGAGCATGCCATCGGCTAAAAGATGGAGTCTTCAGTTCCTTTATCGAGAGGCAGGGGGCGCTACTATCAATGACCGTTTACATGTCGGTCTGAATAGCGGTCTGTCCTATCTGAATAGCGGTCTAGATCGCCAGAGACAATAATATACACACTTCGAACTTATCAATAGGTATGATGAGAGAGTATTTCATTGGCTACAAGTTGGAGTCATCAGTCCCTACATCGGACGCTAGGGGGCGCTACTACGAATGACCGTTTACGTGCCGTTCTGAATAGCGGTCTGACCTATCTGAATACCGGTCCGGCCTATCTGAATAGCGGTCTAGCCTGTCAGAACCGAATATATAAATGCTTGGAACTTAAAAATAGGCATGTCGAGAGAGCATGCCATCGGCTAAAAGATGGAGTCTTCAGTTCCTTTATCGGGCGCCAGGGGCGCTACTATGAATGACCGTTTACATGTCGGTCTGAATAGCGGTCTGTCCTATCTGAATAGCGGTCCAGATCGCCAGAGACAATAATATAAACACTTCGAACTTATAAATAGGTATAATGAGAGAGTATTTCATTGGCTACAATTTGAAGTCTTCAGTCCCCACATCGGACGCTAGGGGGCTCTACTACGAATGACCGTTTACATGCCGATCTGAATAGCGGTCTGGCATATCCGAATAGCGGTCTAGCTTGTCAGAGCCGAAAATATAAATGCTTGGAACTTAAAAATAGGCATGTCAAGAGAGCATGACATCGGCTAAAAGATGAAGTCTTCAGTTCCTTTAACCGGCGCCAGGGGGCGCTACTATGAATGACCCTTTACATGTCGGTCTGAATAGAGGACAGACCGCCAGAGACAATAAGATATACACCTCGAACTTATAAATAGATATAATGAGAGAGTATTTCATTGGCTACAAGTTGGAGTCTTCAGTCCCTACATCGGACGCTAGGGGGCGCTACTACGAATGACCGTTTACATGCCGGTTTGAATAGCGGTCTGGCATATCTGAATAGGTCTAGACCGCCAGAGACAAAAATATAAACACTTCGAACTGATGGTTTCCTTAAGTGGCATTTAGAAGTTGGGAAGTAGATAAATAAACAAATTGATTATTGACTTGAGAACGATACTAGTACCTGTATCGAAACGTCGTCCTGAATAAACTAGAAGTTGTTATCCATAAGCAATTTGTTTATTTATTTAAATTCGAACTTATAAATAGGTATAATGAGAGAGTATTTAATTGGCTACAAGTTGGAGTCTTCAGTCCCTACATCGGACGCTAGGGGGCGCTACTACAAATGACCGTTTACATGCCGGTCTGAATAGCGGTCTGGCATATCTGAATAGCGGTCTAGATCGCCAGTGACAATAATATATACACTTCGAACTTATAAATAGGTATAATGAGAGAGCATTTCATTGGCTACAAGTTGGAGTCTTCAGTCCCTACATCGGACATTAGGGGACGCTACTACGAATGACCGTTTACATGTCGGTCTGAATAGCGGTCTGTCTTATCTGAATAGAGTTCTAGATCGTCAGAGACAATAATATAAACACTTCGAACTTATAAATAGGTATAATGAGAGAGCATTTCATTGGCTACAAGTTGCAGTCTTCAGTCTCTACATCGGACGCTAGGGGGCGCTACTACGAATGACCGTTTACATGCCGGTCTGAATAGCGGTCTGACCTATCTGAATAGCGGTCTGGCCTATCTGAATTGCGGTCTAGCTTGTCAGAGCCGAAAATATTAATGCTTGGAACTTAAAAATAGGCATGTCGAGAGAGCATGACATCGGCTAAAAGATGGAGTCTTTAGTTCCTTTATCGGGCGCCAGGGGGCGCTACTATGAACGACCGTTTACATATCTGTCTGAATATCGGTCTGGCCTATCTGAATAGCGGTCTAGCTTGCCACAACCGAAAATATAAATGCTTGGAACTTCAAAATAGGCACGTTGAGAGAGTATGTCATTGGCTACAAGATGGAGTCTTCAGTTAGTGGTGTGAAGTGAGTTTGATATTGGATATTGGATATTGGACATTCGGATTTCACAGGCTCGGTTTACAAAGGTTAAATATTCAAAAATATTCGTTGGATATTCGTTGGATATTCTATGGATATTCGTTTGATATTGGACATTCAATGGATTTTCGACATATGAAATGCCGATTCGTCTCATATCTATAGAACGCCTGGTTTGACCCAATTTTGCTCATTTTAGCCATTTATCTTGCTTGCCGAAGAAGAGGAAGAGGGATGAAGAGGATGTATACAAATCCTACTTATCACCGATTTTGTCCAATATTAACGTCATTTCGCTTGCAGGGATTGTGCTGCGGGTATACATTTCTGACTAGAGCCTGGTTTGATTGTGAAACACCCTGAAAAAAACATATATCCAGCTGCACTGCAAAGGTAATTTGAAATAGACGCCTTTGTGTATTTTTCATATTCTATCAGGAAACAGTAAAAAATATTTAAAAAAACGATATATTATGCAGAGAGGTATAATTGATGGACTTTTCATCTAAACTAAGCTGCGCGCCGCTCTGATTTTACTCTGTTCTAAAAGACCGTGTACGTAGCTACACCATACCATTAATTTCAGAGCGGCGCGAGGCTTTGTTTTTTTTTATGTATAAATTTTTAACCTTTAAAATAAATTTAAAAAAATAATGAGTTGTGGTATAATTTCTCCACTTTTTTTAATAAAGCGGCGCGCCGCTGTGTATCTACACTATTCTGAACAAGTCTGTATAGAGCTACACCATACCATTAATTTTAGGGCGGCACACGGCTGTGTTTTTTTATATACTAAATAGAAAAAGTAAAAAATATGAAAAACGATACATTATGAAGAGAGGTATAATTGATGGACATTTCGTCTAACTAAGCTGCGCGCCGCTCAGAATTTACTCTATTCTGAAAGACCGTGTACATAGTTACAGGGCGGGGCGCGGCGTTTTTTTAAATTATTTATTATCACGAAACAGTAAGAAAAATGAAAGATATTCTATGAAAAGAGGTATAAATGATGGACTTTTCGTCTAGACTAAGCTGCGCGCCGGTTTGATTTTACCCTATTCTGAAAGACCATGTATGTAGCTAAAGCATACCAGCAATTTCAGAGCGGAGCGCGGTTTTGTTTTTGATATATAAATTTTAAACTTTAAAAATAAATTTAAAAAATAATAATGAGTTGTATAATTTATCGAATTTTCTTTAAAACTATAGCGGCGTGCCGCTGTGGATCTACACTATTCTGAACAAGGCTGTCTACAGCTATACCATACCATTAATTTTAGGGCGGCGCGCGGCTTTGTTTTTTATATTCCATCTCGAAACAGTAAAAATAAGAAAAATGATATATTATGCAGAGAGGTATAATTGGTGGACTTTTCGCCTAAACTATGCTACGCGCCGGCCAGGTACGTAGCTACACCATACCATTAATTTCAGAGCGGAGCGCGATCATATTTTTTATATATAAATTTTCCATCTTTAAAATAAATTTAAAAAATAATGAGTTGTGGTATTGCTCGACTTTCCTTTAATACTAAGCGGAGCGCCGCTGTAGATCTACGCTATTCTGAACAAGCATGTATACAGCTACACCATACCATCAATTTCAGGGCGGCGTGCGGCTTAGTTTTCTTATATGATATCTCGAAACAGTAAAAACTATGAAAAAAGATATATTATGAATTATGTAAAGGGGTATATTTGATAGACTTTTCGTCTAAACTGCGCGCCGCTCTGATATTACTCTATTCTGAAAGACTGTGTACGTATCTACACCATAACATTAATTTCAAGGCGGCACGCGGCTTTGTTTTTTTTTGTATAAATTTTTAATCTTTAAAATAAATTTTAAAAAATAGCGAGTTGTGGTATGATTTCTCGACTTTTCTTTAAAGTAATGCGGCGCGAGGCTGTGGATCTACACTATTCTGAACAAGCCTGTATACAGCTACACCATACCATTAATTTCAAGGCGGCGCGCGGCTTTGCTTTTTTATACGCTATCTCGAAACATTGAACAATATGAAAAAATATACTATGTAGAGGGGTATAATTTATAGACTTTTTGTCTAAACTAAGATGCGCCCCGCTCTGATATTACCCTATTCTGAAAGACCGTGTACGTACCTATACCATACTTTTAATTTCAGGGCGGCGCGCGGCTTTGTTTTTTTTTATATAAATTTTTAAACTTTAAGATAAATTTAAAAAAATAATGAGGGGTGGTATGATTTCTCGACTTTTCTTTAAATAAGGAGGCGCGCCGCCATGGATCTACACTATTCTAAACAAGCCTTCATTCAGCTACACCATACAATTAATTTCAAGGCGGCGCGCGTCTTTGTTTTTTTTTTGTATACTATCTCGAAACATTAAACAATATGAAAAAAAATATTGTGTAGAAGGGTATAATTGATAGACTTTTCGTCTAAACTAAGCTGCGCGCCTTTTGATTTTACTCTATTCTGAAAGACCATGTACGTAGCTACACCATACTATTAATTTCAGGGCGGCGCGCTGCTTTTTTTTTATATAAATTTTTAACCTTTAAAATAAATTAAAAAGAAATAATGAGCTGTGGTATAATTGCTCGACTTTTCTTTAAAATAATGCGGCGCGCCGCTGTGGATCTACACTATTCGAAATAAGCCTTCATTTAGCTACACCATACAATTAATTTCAGGGCGACGCGCGGCATTGTTTTTTCATATACTATCTGGAAACATTAAACAATATAAAAAAAATATATTATGTAGTGCGGTATAATTGGAGGAGTTTTCTTCGGAACTATGCTGCGCGCCGCTCTGATTTTACCCTATTCTGAAAGACCATGTACGTAGCAACACCATACCGTTAATTTCAGAGCGAAGCGCGGTCTTATTTTTCATACATAAATTTTTAACCTTTAAAATAAATTTAAAAAATAATGAGTTGTGGCATTGCTCGACTTTTCTTTAAAACTAAGCGGAGCGCCGCTGTAGATGTACGCTATTCTGAACAAGCATGTATACAGCTACACCATACCATTAAATCCAGGACCCGTGCGCGGCTTAGTTTTTTTATATACTATCTCGAAACAGTAAAAAATATGAAAAAAGATATATTATGAATTATGTAGAAGGGTATAATTGATAGACTTTTCGTCTAAACTAAGCTGCGCGCCGCTCTGATATTAATCTATTCTGAACGACCGTGTACGTTGCTACACCATACTATTAATTTCAGGGCGGCGCGCTGCTTTGTTTTTTTTTAATATAAATTTTTAACCTTTAAAATAAATTAAAAAGAAATAATGAGCTGTGGTATAATTGCTCGACTTTTCTTTAAAATAAAGCGGCGCGCCGCTGTGGATCTACACTATTCTAATCAAGCCTTCATTCAGCTACACCATACAATTAATTTCAGGGCGACGCGCTGCTTTGTTTTTTTATATACTATCTCGAAACATTAAACAATATAAAAAAGATATATTATGTAGAGCGGTATAATAAACTATGCTGTGCGCCGCTCTGATTTTACCCTTTTCTGAAAGACCATGTACGTAGCTACACTATGGCGTTAATTTCAGAGCGGAGCGCGGTCTTATTTTTCATATATAAATTTCAACCTTTAAAATAAATGTAAAAAATAATGAGTTGTGCCATTGCTCGACTTTTCTTTAAAACTAAGCGGAGCGCCGCTGTACGCTATTCTGAACAAGCATGTATACAGCTACACCATACCATTAATTTCAAGGCCCGCGCGCGGCTTAGTTTTTTTTATATACTATCTCGAAACAGTAAAAAATATGAAAAACGATTTATTATGAATTATGTAGAGGGGTATAATTGATAGACTTTTAAAAGCCATTAATTTCAAGGCGGCACGCGGCTTTGTTTTTTTTTGTATAAATTTTTAACCTTTAAAATAAATTTAAAAAAATAACGAGTGGTGGTATGATTTCTCGACTTTTCTTTAAAATAATGCGGCGCGCCGCTGTGGATCTACAGTATTCTGAACAAGCCTGTATATAGCTACACCATACCACTAATTTCAGGGCGGCCCGCGGCTTCGCTTTCTTTATACACTATCTCGAATCATTGAACAATATGAAAAACATATATTATGTAGAGGGGTATAATTGATAGACTTTTTTGTCTAAACTAAGATGCGCGCCGCTCTGATATTATTCTATTCTGAACGACCATGTACGTTGCTACACCATACTATTAATTTCAGGGCGGCGCGCGGCTTTGTTTTCTTTTATATAAATTTTTAACCTTTAAAATAAATTAAAAAGAATAATGAGCTGTGGTATAATTTCTCCACTTTTCTTTAAAATAAAGCGGCGCGCCACTGTGGATCTACATTATTCTGAACAAGTCTGTATACAGCTACACCATGACATTAATTTTAGGGCGGCGCGCGGCTTTGTTTTTTTTTGTATACTATCCAGAAACACTAAACGATATGAAAAAAAGAATTATGTAAAGGGGTATAATTGATAGACTTTTCGCCTAAACTAAGCTGCGCGCCGCTCGGATTTTACCCTATTCTGAAAGACCGTGTACGTAGCTACAGCATACTCGTAAGTTCAGGGCGGCGCCCATATAGGTATTCCAATGGGTATTCAGCAGCATATAGGTATTCCAATGGGTACTAATTGTGCACCCCTGTTGGCTGACCTGTATCTGGCTGACCTGTATCTGTTCTCTTGTGAATATGACTATATGCAGGCGCTTTAAAAAACCGATCCATTCAAAACCCGTTCCTTCTCATTCACCAAACGCTATATAGACGATCTTCTCGCTGTGGATAATCGCTATATAAATGACGCAGTGAAGGATATATATCCACCTTCACTGGATTTGAAGGAAACTACAGATAGCCCTACAGGCACATCATATTTAGATCTATATCTCTATAATAATGAAGCGGGCATTCTCTCTCGTCGACTTTATGACAAAAGAGATGATTACAATTTCGACATCGTAAACTATCCCTTTTCTGGACAGTAATATTCCAGTGGGACCTGCATATGGCGTATACATATCTCGCTTAGTAGCATTTGCTAGATCCTGTGTTAAATGTGACGATTTTAATCAACGTCACAAAACACTGGTGCAGAAACTTGAAAAACAGGGCTATTCCACCAAGCGCCTACACTCAAAGTTTCTCAAATTTGGCGATACATATCGCATGCTGATAGCAAAATACGAACGTAGAGTGCAAGATCTATGGCGTTACGTTTCGTAACTTGTGTCTAATTCCGCTTAACCCAGGGCTAGGGGCCGTATGAACCCATGTACTTCAAGAACCTCATGGTACTCATATGAACAGTCACAATCAAAGCGTGACTGAGATACATCATTCTTAGATGACGACTTTACAACGAATATTATGGATTAAGAATACTGATCAGCGATACGGATTCGATATTTTTGGAACATCATGATGTCTTGCCGGCATCATTGAAAGCTGTTGACCGCTTCTCTCTTGCAGGAAACAAGCCTATGTTTATGTATACTATGATTGTCTTTTTGAATTAGGTGCTAATACTGTTATATGGAAAATGGAATATGTCTTTGGATTATGGACGCGGATATTCTCTAATGGACGACGGCTGGATTATGAATGACGGACTAGACGCTTGTAATTTGTCTTTTTTTACGTAAATTTTTAACCTTTAAAATAAATTAAAAAGAAATAATGAGTGGTGGTTTCATTTCTCGACTTTTCCTTAAAACAATGCGGTGCGCTGCTGTGGATCTACACTATATAGAGCTGCACCATACCATTAATTTCAAGGCAGCGCGCGGCTTTGTTTTTTTAATACACTCTCTCGAAACATTAAACAATATGAAAAGACATATATTATGTAGAGGGGTATAATTGATAGACTTTTCGTCTAAACTAAGCTGCGCGCCGCTCTGATTTTACTCTATTCTAAACACCGTGTACGTAGCTACGCCATACCATTATTTCAGAGCGGAGCGCGGCATGGTGTTTTTTTTTATGTAACTTTTCAACCTTGAAAATAAATTGAAAAAATAATGAGTTGTGTTATAATTTCTCTTTTTAACTCTCTGTTATAACTTTTCTTTAAAATAAAGCAGCGCACCGCTGTGGATCTACACTATTCTAAACAAGCCTGTATACAGCTAGACCATATCATTAATTTCAGGGCGGCGCGCGGCTTTGTTTTTTATATACTATCTCGAAACATTAAACATTATGAAAACTATAAAAGTTATGTAGAGGGGTATAATTGATGAACTTTTCGTCTAAACTAAGCTGCGCGCCGCCCTAATTTTACTCTATTCTGAAAGACCGTGTACGTAGCTACATCATTCCATTGATTTCAGGGCGGCACGCGGCTTTGTTTTTTGTATATAAATTTTCAACCTTCAAAATAAATTTTAAAAAATAATGAGCGGTGGTATAATTTCTCGACTTTTCTTTAAAAGAAAGCTGCGCGCCGCAGTGGATCTACACTATTCTGAACAAGCCTGTACACAGCTACACCATGCCATTAATTTCAGGGCGGCGCGCGGCTTTGCTTTTTTATATGCTATCTCGAAACATTAAACAATACGAAAAAAGATATATTATGTAGAGGGTATAATTGATAGACTTTTTGTCTAAACTAAGCTGCGCGCCGCTGTGAATTTACCCTATTCTGAAAGACCGTGTACGTAACTACACCATAACATCAATTTCAGGGCGGCGCGCGGCTTTGTTTTTTTCTTTAATATAAATTATTAACCGTTAATATATATTTAAGAAAATAATGAGTGGTGGTATAATTTCTCGACTTTTCTTTAAAATAATGCGGTGCCGCTGTGGATCTACACTATTCTGAACAAGCCTGTATACAGCTACACTATACCGTTAATTTTAGGGCGGCGAGCAACTTTGTTTTTTTTATATACCATCTCAAAACATTAAACAACATGAAAATATATATTATGTAGAGGGGAATAACTGATAGACTTTTCGTCTAAACTAAGCTGCGCGCCGCTCTGATTTTACTCTATTCTTAACGACCGTGTACGTAGCTACACCATACTATTAATTTCAGGGCGGCGAGCGGCTTTCTTTGTTTTTTTTTTATATAAATTTTCAACCTTTGTGCATTCTGATCGCATTTTCCCGGGCTAAGGTGGGTGGTAAACCCATATCTTCTTCCAAGTAACGCTTGGTCTTTATGACGGACCTGTGCGTGGGGTCGCGTTTCATTTCAAATGGCAGCAGTCTATACCGTTCACAGATGACCATGGCTGTTTTCATGATGTTCGGGCGCATTTGACTGTACGCCTGTTGTAAGTTACCCTGTCCCGCGTCTTCGATCACCGCAGCGTGGGTATTAATAGCTTCATGCACAATACGATCCCAAGGCTCTCACTTGTCCTCAATTCGTTGGGAGATAGGCTGAGATCAAACTCTCCGTATCAGTAAACAGAATTTCATCAGTCTCTGTTTCGGTATCATTATCTGCCTCCTCAGTCGGCTTCTCGGTGTCTGGATAGAAACTATCCTCGTGTCGCATCATATCGTAAAGTCTGGTGAACGTGCGTTCGCTCTCAGGGCAAGTATAACCCATGTTGATGGTTGGAAGTCGACTGTCCACGTTTTTGGGATACGCTTGCTTTTATGAACAGTAACGCCCGCCAACGCCCAGCTTAACGTTTCAACGCCCTGGTGAATTAGCTCAGAAGATCTGATTTTCTAGATTTTCCATGGAATTGCCACTAATTCATCGAAATGCAGTGACGCCCGTCGTTGCACCTTAACGCCCGTCTCAGCGCTCTATCTTAATGCCTTAATGCCCGTCTCAACGCCTTAACGCCCGTCTCAGCGCCTTAACACCCTTTCTTAACGCTTTAACGCCCTTGAACCATGCGTTCAAACAACTGTTTCTTTTGAGCCATCGCTCTGACATACGCCTCTGTCCAGTTCATGCCTGGGGTTTTCAACATCAACGTTGTTCTTTCGATTTTCATATGGACCGGGTCCTTGTCCAGCAATTTCATATGAGTGAAGAGGTCGACATACTGCTGATATACAGCCCGTCGTATTCTGGGTACCAAAGTGTTATGGGCTAAAATTGCGGCTTCCTTTTTTGAATACCCTTTGTTGTGAAACTTGTTTTTTGTGGCCTCCAACGTCTCGCCCATCTCGGCGTCCATACATTCTTTGAATACATCCTTCCATAGCCTCGAGTTCACGTGTTCATTCTCTTGTACAGGTTTGGGTTGGTTAAACACGGTTGTTGGGTGATATTCCGGGACAGATGGTATGAAAGGGACCCGCTGTATGGGGGTGGGTTGCTGCTGCTGGACGGGTGCTGCCAGGTGTGGACTCGTTGGGTGGTGTAGGGTATATGACGTTGTAGCGACCCCTCACCGGGTAACAGGGGGTATGAGCTTTTACGTCTACGAACAGGTAGCCGTACGGACGACTTGCCGCGCCTTGAAACGCCTGCATTAAATGATCGATGTTCTGAGGATAATTTCGACTACCAAACATACGGATTTTTGCAATATCAAGGCAATATATGTGGACGTCTTCCCTGGAAGAAAGAGATTCTGTGTCAAATAGATGACGGACAGTTTCCGATGATGGGATCCTTTGGTGAATAGGCCCTCGATTTTCGATTTTTTTCTTGGCCCCATTCATCAGGTCATCGAGCACGATTATATTGACCTGGTCGAATCGAAGAAATACGCCTGATCGATATCGCGAGGAATCCCTGGGACGAAGCTCACATTCTGTAAACTTGTAGTTTTGTAGGCGGACTGCCACTGGCTGTAGCACCAAACAACGCGTGTTAGGGCTGGAGTTGCCACACCTTGCTCTAAAAATTTCATCACCCATGACGTCTTTCCACATCCCACAGGGCCGCTCACCGCAATGATATAGGGGTGCTCCAATACTCTCGTGTGTGACGTAGGTGTTGATCGTTCTTCACGCATACGTTGGATTCGGGCGTTATCTGGACTCGTTTCCGTGAGATAGCTTTGCTCTATACGATTAATATGTATGGAAAGCAAATCTCTACGTCGATTAAATGACGTGGAAAATGACTTCGAACACACCTGACATGCGTAAGCCATGGTTCCCGTCTCCACGGGCATCCGGTTTATAATGAAGCTTTCACAGATGTATGCCGTGTTTATATGCTAGAGCTCGAAGCTCGGGGATGGGGTAGTTGGGTGCTCGGAGCTCGGGGATGGGGCAGTTGGGAGTTCGAAGCTCGGAGCTCGGAGATGGGGCAGTCGGGAGCTCGGAGCTCGGAAGGAGCGCAGCCGCTCGGAGCCCGGAGATGGGACAGTTGGGCGCTCGGAGCTCGTGTCGCTCGGAATGAAGGACGAACCACATTAACAGGTTGAAGGAAATGCCCCAAGTGCCGAAAAGGCACGGAGACGCCTCTTGATGCTTTGAAAGGGTGGATAAAGGCTTATTGGTCATTATATTACCGGACATGGCCGGACATCCCATTCGGACCAAGATCGCAGTTCGCTACCACTCGTACTGATGACGTCACCGATGACGCCACAGTTGACATGAAAATCTTCAAGATAACACCTCCAACGGCCCAAGGATGGTCCATTTCTACACCAAACACCTTGCTTTACACCCCAAAATGTGTTTATATTATTGTCTCCGTTGCTCAGATAGGCCTGACCGCTATTCAGACAGACATGTAAACGGTCATTCATAGTAGCGCCCCCTGGCGTCGATATAGAAAATGAAGACTCCATCTTATAGCGCATGACATACTCTCTCAACATGAATATTTTCAATTTCCAAGAATTTATATTTTCGGCTCTTGCAAGCTAGACCGCTATCCAGATAGGCCAGACCGCTATTCAGACAGGACAGACCGCTATTCAGACCGGCATCTCAATGGTCATTCGTAGTAGCGCCCCCTAGCGTCCGATATAGGAACTGAAGACTCCATCTTGTAGCCCACGAAATACTCTCTCACTATGCCTATTTACAAAAGATAGGACAGACCGCTATTCAGGCCGACATGTAAACGGTCATTCGTAGTAGCGCCCCCTAGCGTCCGATGTAGGGACTGATGACTCCAACTTGTAGCCCATGAAATACTCTCTCATTATACCTATTTATACGTTCGAAGTGTATATCTTATTGTCTCTGGCGATCTAGACCGCTATTCAGATATGCCAGACCGCTATTCAGACCGGCATGTAAACGGCCATTCGTAGTAGCGCCCCCTAGCCTCCGATGTAGTGACTGATGACTCCAACTTGTAGCTCATGAAATACTCTCTCATTATACCTACTTATAAGTTGGAAGTGTATATATTATTGTCTCTGTCGATCTAGACCGCTATTCAGATATGCCAGACCGCTATTCAGACCGGCATGTAAACGATCATTCGTAGGAGCGCCCCCTAGCGTCCGATGTAGGGACTGAAAACTCCAGCTTGTAGCCAATGAAATACTCTCTCATTATACCTATTTATAAGTTCGAAGTGTTTATATTATTGTCTCTGGCGATCTAGACCGCTATTCAGATAGGACAGACCGCTATTCAGACCGACATGTAAACGGTCATTCGTGGTAGCGCCCCCTAGCGTCCGATGTAGGGACTGATGACTCCAACTTGTAGCCCATGAAATACTCTCTCATTATACCTATTTATAAGTTCGAGGTGTATATCTTATTGTCTCTGGCGATCTAGACCGCTATTCAGATATGCCAGACCGCTATTCAGACCGGCATGTAAACGGCCATTCGTAGTGGCCCTCCCGCGTCCGATGTAGCGACTGAAGATTCCAGCTTGTAGCCCATGAAATACTCTATCATTATACCTATTTATAAGTTCGAAGTGTTTATATTATTGTCTCTGGCGATCTAGACCGCTATTCAGATAGGACAGACCGCTATTCAGACCGATCTATAAACGGTCATTCGTAGTAGCGCCCGCTAGCATCCGATGTAGGAACTGATGACTCCAACTTGTAGCCCATGAAATACTCTCTCATTATACCTATTTATAAGTTCGAAGTGTATATCTTATTGTCTCTGGCGATCTAGACCGCTATTCAGATATGCCAGACCGCTATTCAGACCGGCATGTAAACGGTCATTCGTACTAGCGCTCCTTAGCGTCCGATGTAGGGACTGAAGACTCCAACTTGTAGCCAATGAAATACTCTTTTATTAGACCTATTTATACGTTCGAAGTATTTATATTATTGTCTCTGGCGATCTAGACCGCTATTCAGATAGGACAGACCGCTATTCAGACCGACATATAAACGGTCATTCGTAGTAGCGCCCCCCGAGCGTCCGATGTAGGGACTGAAGACTCCAACTTGTAGCCAATGATATACTCTCTCATCATACCTATTTATAAGTTCGAAGTGTATATATTATTGTCTCTGGCGAACTAGACCGCCATTCAGATATGCCAGACCGCTATTCAGACCGGCATGTAAACGGTCATTCGTAGTAGCACCCCCCTGTCGCCCGATAAAGGAACTGAAGATTCCACCTTTTAGCCGATGGCATGCTCTCTCGACATGCCTATTTTTAAGTTCCAAGCATTTATATTTTAGGCTCTGACAAGCTAGAACGCTATTCAGATAGGGCAGACCGCTATTCAGATAGGTCAGACCGCTATTCAGACCGGCATGTAAACGGTCATTCGCTGTAGCGCCCCCTAGCGTCCGATGTAGGGACTGATGACTCCAACTTGTAGCCCATGAAATACTCTCTCATTATGCCTATTTATAAGTTCGAAGTGTATATCTTATTGTCTCTGGCGATCTAGACCGCTATTCAGATATGCCGGACCGCTATTCAGACCGGCATGTAAACGGTCATTCGTAGTAGCGCTCCTTAGCGTCCGATGTAGGGACTGAAGACTCCAACTTGTAACCAATGAAATACTCTTTTATTAGACCTATTTATAAGTTCGAAGTATTTATATTATTTTCTCTGGCGATCTAGACCGCTATTCAGATATGCCAGACCGCTATTCAGACCGGCATGTAAACGGTCATTCGTAGTAACGCTCCTTAGCGTCCGATGTAGGGACTGAAGACTCCAACTTGTAGCCAATGAAATACTCTTTTATTAGACGTATTTATAAGTTCGAAGTATTTATATTATTGTCTCTGGCGATCTAGACCGCTATTCAGATAGGACAGACCGCTATTCAGACCGGCATGTAAACGGCCATTCGTAGTAGCCCTCCCGCGTCCGATGTAGCGACTGAAGACTCCAGCTTGTAGCCCATGAAATACTCTATCATTATACCTATTTATAAGTTCGAAGTGTTTATATTATTGTCTCTGGCGATCTAGACCGCTATTAAGATAGTACAGACCGCTATTCAGACCGACATGTAAACGGTTATTCGTAGTAGCGCCCGCTAGCATCCGATGTAGGAACTGATGACTCCAACTTGTAGCCCATGAAATACTCTATCATTATACCTATTTATAAGTTCGAAGTGTTTATATTATTGTCTCTGGCGATCTAGACCGCTGTTCAGATAGTACAGCCCGCTATTCAGACCGGCATGTAAACGGTCATTCGTTGTAGCGCCCTCTAGCGTCCGATGTAGGGACTGATGACTCCAACTTGTAGCCCGTGAAATACTTTCTCATTATACCTATTTATAAGTTCGAAGTGTATATATTATTGTCTCTGGCGATCTAGACCGCCATTCAGATATGCCAGACCGCTATTCAGACCGGCATGTAAACGGTCATTCGTAGTAGCACCCCCCTGTCGCCCGATAAAGGAACTGAAGATTCCACCTTTTAGCCGATGGCATGCTCTCTCGACATGCCTATTTTTAAGTTCCAAGCATTTATATTTTAGGCTCTGACAAGCTAGAACGCTATTCAGATAGGGCAGACCGCTATTCAGATAGGTCAGACCGCTATTCAGACCGGCATGTAAACGGTCATTCGCTGTAGCGCCCCCTAGCGTCCGATGTAGGGACTGATGACTCCAACTTGTAGCCCATGAAATACTCTCTCATTATGCCTATTTATAAGTTCGAAGTGTATATCTTATTGTCTCTGGCGATCTAGACCGCTATTCAGATATGCCGGACCGCTATTCAGACCGGCATGTAAACGGTCATTCGTAGTAGCGCTCCTTAGCGTCCGATGTAGGGACTGAAGACTCCAACTTGTAACCAATGAAATACTCTTTTATTAGACCTATTTATAAGTTCGAAGTATTTATATTATTTTCTCTGGCGATCTAGACCGCTATTCAGATATGCCAGACCGCTATTCAGACCGGCATGTAAACGGTCATTCGTAGTAACGCTCCTTAGCGTCCGATGTAGGGACTGAAGACTCCAACTTGTAGCCAATGAAATACTCTTTTATTAGACGTATTTATAAGTTCGAAGTATTTATATTATTGTCTCTGGCGATCTAGACCGCTATTCAGATAGGACAGACCGCTATTCAGACCGGAATGTAAACGGCCATTCGTAGTAGCCCTCCCGCGTCCGATGTAGCGACTGAAGACTCCAGCTTGTAGCCCATGAAATACTCTATCATTATACCTATTTATAAGTTCGAAGTGTTTATATTATTGTCTCTGGCGATCTAGACCGCTATTCAGATAGTACAGACCGCTATTCAGACCGACATGTAAACGGTCATTCGTAGTAGCGCCCGCTAGCATCCGATGTAGGAACTGATGACTCCAACTTGTAGCCCATGAAATACTCTATCATTATACCTATTTATAAGTTCGAAGTGTTTATATTATTGTCTCTGGCGATCTAGACCGCTGTTCAGATAGTACAGACCGCTATTCAGACCGGCATGTAAACGGTCATTCGTTGTAGCGCCCTCTAGCGTCCGATGTAGGGACTGATGACTCCAACTTGTAGCCCGTGAAATACTTTCTCATTATACCTATTTATAAGTTCGAAGTGTATATATTATTGTCTCTGGCGATCTAGACCGCTATTCAGATATGCCAGACCGCTATTCAGACCGGCATGTAAACGGGCATTCGTAGTAGCGCCCCCTAGCGTCCGATGTAGGGACTGAAGACTGCAACTTGTAGCCAATGAAATACTCTCTCATTATACCTATT
This sequence comes from Hanleya hanleyi, assembly GCA_036873755.1. Lineage (NCBI taxonomy): Eukaryota > Metazoa > Mollusca > Polyplacophora > Lepidopleurida > Hanleyidae > Hanleya > Hanleya hanleyi. Next base: position 15,984 of record JAVTVY010022568.1, on the reverse strand, counting down.
TATAAGTTCGAAGTGTTTATATTATTGTCTCTGGCGATCTAGACCGCTATTCAGATAGGACAGACCGCTATTCAGACCGACATGTAAACGGTCATTCATAGTAGCGCCCCCTGGCGCCCGATAAAGGAACTGAAGACTCCATCTTTTAGCCGATGGCATGCTCTCTCGACATGCCTATTTTTAAGATCCAAGCATTTATATTTTTGGCTCTGACAAGCTAGACCGCTATTCAGATAGGCCAGACCGCTATTCAGATAGGTCAGACCGCTATTCAGACCGGCATGTAAACGGTCATTCGTAGTAGCTCCCCCTAGCGTCCGACGTAGGGACTGATGACTCCAACTTGTAGCCCATGAAATACTCTCTCATTATACCTATTTATAAGTTCGAAGTGTATATATTATTGTCTCTGGCGATCTAGACCGGTATTCAGATATGCCAGACCGCTATTCAGTCCGGCATGTTAACGGTCATTCGTAGTAGCGCACCCTAGCGTCCGATGTAGGGACTGAAGACTCCAACTTGTAGCCAATGAAATACTCTCTCATTATACCTATTTATAAGTTCGAAGTGTTTATATTATTGTCTCTGGCGATCTAGACCGCCATTCAGATAGGACAGACCGCTATTCAGACCGGCATGTAAACGGTCATTCGTAGTAGCGCCCCCTAGCGTCCGATGTAGGGACTGAAGACTCCAACTTGTAGCCCATGAAATACTCTCTCATTATACCTATTTATAAGTTCGAAGTGTATATATTATTGTCTCTGGCGATCTAGACCGCCATTCAGATATGCCAGACCGCTATTCAGACCGGCATGTAAACGGTCATTCGTAGTAGCACCCCCCTGTCGCCCGATAAAGGAACTGAAGATTCCACCTTTTAGCCGATGGCATGCTCTCTCGACATGCCTATTTTTAAGTTCCAAGCATTTATATTTTAGGCTCTGACAAGCTAGAACGCTATTCAGATAGGGCAGACCGCTATTCAGATAGGTCAGACCGCTATTCAGACCGGCATGTAAACGGTCATTCGCTGTAGCGCCCCCTAGCGTCCGATGTAGGGACTGATGACTCCAACTTGTAGCCCATGAAATACTCTCTCATTATACCTATTTATAAGTTCGAGGTGTATATCTTATTGTCTCTGGCGATCTAGACCGCTATTCAGATAGGACAGACCGCTATTCAGACCGGCATGTAAACGGTCATTCGTAGTAGCGCTCCTTAGCGTCCGATGTAGGGACTGAAGACTCCAACTTGTAGCCAATGAAATACTCTTTTAGTAGACGTATTTATAAGTTCGAAGTATTTATATTATTGTCTCTGGCGATCTAGACCGCTATTCAGATAGGACAGACCGCTATTCAGACCGGCATGTAAACGGTCATTCGTAGTAGCGCTCCTTAGCGTCCGATGTAGGGACTGAAGACTCCAACTTGTAGCCAATGAAATACTCTTTTATTAGACGTATTTATAAGTTCGAAGTGTTTATATTATTGTCTCTGGCGATCTAGACCGCTATTCAAATAGGACAGACCGCTATTCAGACCGGCATGTAAACGGCCATTCGTAGTAGCCCTCCCGCGTCCGATGTACCGACTGAAGACTCCAGCTTGTAGCCCATGAAATACTCTATCATTATACCTATTTATAAGTTCGAAGTGTTTATATTATTGTCTCTGGCGATCTACACCGCTATTCAGATAGTACAGACCGCTATTCAGATCGGCATGTAAACGGTCATTCGTAGTAGCGCTCCTTAGCGTCCGATGTAGGGACTGAAGACTCCAACTTGTAGCCAATGAAATACTCTTTTATTAGACGTATTTATAGGTTCGAAGTGTTTATATTATTGTCTCTGGCGATCTAGACCGCTATTCAGATAGTACAGACCGCTATTCAGACCGACATGTAAACGGTCATTCGTAGTAGCGCCCGCTAGCATCCGATGTAGGAACTGATGACTCCAACTTGTAGCCCATGAAATACTCTATTATTATACCTATTTATAAGTTCGAAGTGTTTATATTATTGTCTCTGGCGATCTACACCGCTATTCAGATAGTACAGACCGCTATTCAGACCGGCATGTAAACGGTCATTCGTTGTAGCGCCCTCTAGCGTCCGATGTAAGGACTGATGACTCCAACTTGTAGCCCGTGAAATACTTTCCCACTATACCTATTTATAAGTTCGAAGTGTATATATTATTGTGTCTGGCGATCTAGACCGCTATGCGGATATGCCAGACCGCTATTCAGACCGACATGTAAACGGTCATTCATAGTAGCGCCCCCTGGCGCCCGATAAAGGAACTGAAGACTCCATCTTTTAGCCGATGGCATGCTCTCTCGACATGCCTATTTTTAAGTTCCAAGCATTTATATTTTCGGCTCTGACAAGCTAGACCGCTATTGAGATAGGCCAGACCGCTATTCAGATAGGTCAGACCGCTATTCAGACCGGCATGTAAACGGTCATTCGTAGTAGCGCCCTCTAGCGTCCGACGTAGGGACTGATGGCTCCAACTTGTAGCCCATGAAATAATCTCTCATTATACCTATGTATAAGTTCGAAGTGTATATATTATTGTCTCTGGCGATCTAGACCGCTATTCAGATATGCCAGACCGCTATTCAGACCGGGATGTAAACGATCATTCGTAGTAGCGCCCCCTAGCGTCCGATGTAGGGACTGAAGACTCCAACTTGTAGCCAATGAAATACTCTCTCATTATACCTATTTATAAGTTCGAAGTGTATATATTATTGTCTCTGGCGATCTAAACCGCTATTCAGATAGGACAGACCGCTATTCAGACCGACATGTAAACGGTCATTCATAGTAGCGCCCCCTGGCGTCCGATAAAGGAACTGAAGACTCCATCTTTTAGCCGATGGCATGCTCTCTCGACATGCCTATTTTTAAGTTCCAAGCATTTATATTTTCGACTCTGACAAGCTAGACCGCTATTCAGATAGGCCAGACCGCTATTCAGACCGGCATGTAAACGGTCATTCGTAGTAGCGCCCCCTAGCGTCCGATGTAGGGACTGAAGACTCCAACTTGTAGCCCATGAAATACTCTCTCATTATACCTATTTATAAGTTCGAAGTGTATATATTATTGTCTCTGGCGATCTAGACCGCTATTCAGATATGCCAGACCGCTATTCAGACCGGCATGTAAACGGTCATTCGTAGTAGCCCCCCTCCCGCGTCCGATGTAGGGACTGAAGACTTCAGCTTCTAGCCCATGAAATACTCTTATCATTGTACCTATTTATAAGTTCCATGTGTTTATATTATTGTCTCTGGCGATCTAGACCGCTATTCAGAGAGGACAGACCGCTATTCAGACCGGCATGTAAACGGTCATTCATAGTAACGCCCCCTGGCAACCGATATGGGAACTGAAGACTCCATCTTCTAGCTCGTGATATACTCTCTGAACAGCCCTATTTACAAGTTCGAGGCATTTGTATTATCGGATCTGGCAAGGTAGACCGCTATTCAGATAGGCCAGATCATTATTCGGATAGCCAGAGACTCATAACAGCACCCCTAGCAGCGCCCCCTGGGGTCAGATTTGGGATATGATTATGAAAACATATGAAGCAGGACTTTCTCTCTTGCTATGCAGAGTTTGGAGTTCAAAATACTGATAATAAAGAAAATACAGATGTTTTTCTCCATGTCTGAAGAAATAATGACTGGTCCCCTCGAATAACGAACTGCGAACTGCGAACCGCGGTCTAACTTTACGAACGTGGGACGGGGTGAGTGTAATATTGTCAACACACTAAAATAACAACATTGTCGCAATATCCTATCCACACTGGCTAGGTCTGGAAAGTTATCTGAATAGACGGTTATTCCTTTATAGTTTAGTCAGAGAGGTGAACAAAACTGAAACACCCGTGAAGAGGAGAACAAGTGAGAATATGAATCAGCAAGAGACTATAGAGAGTAATAGACTTGGGACCATTACTGGTTCAAGGAGCGGAACATTTTCTGACGTGTCATCACTCATTAGTTATCCTACAGCATGTACATTTTGCTAGCATGTGAACGAATCGGTCGTAGATAATACCAAACAAAATATCTGTAAGGTATGCGATTTATAATGGTGCGTAGGAGGAAGTGTGATCAAAAATGTTTTGGGATGTATACCTAGATCATCAGGTGTTGTTATAATACCCAGCAATAAGGATACATTATACGAACATATAGTTGATATATGTGGTTTTCCGAGACATTAAATTGGACTGAATCTGTCACCCAAAGTATCCCAAACGCTAACACGAAAAATTGCATTTAGGTAATGATCGCTGTTCTCGCTTCCAGCGGAGCGGCAGAGGGAACCTTACACGAGGGCAAAATTTGTCAAGCTCGGGGTTAATTTTACACTGTATTAAGTACTGTTGAAGTTCGATAACACTTCCTGTTACTGGTTATCCAAATTCACCTATTCTACATGGTGTGACCAAACAGCTTTCTGGATCAAAATGCGACATCTTTAACATCCAGTGTCTACATCAATTACTTCAGATTGCATCCAGCTCAAAGACCGCGGGGTATTTTTGTGACGTCATTTGGTGTATTTTGACCATAAGCACTCGGTGAACCGTATAGTACAGGTTCCTCTGATATGACTGATTAAACGATAGTTGTGACGTCACACTATTCAGCAACTGTAGATTATTTTTCTGGAATGTACTTCAGCCACTACATGTTATTTTCACACATGCATAGTCCCTTTAGTACACAGGCTGGTGAGATTTTCTATTCCGAAATAGAGAAGAGGCGTGTGCTGTTTTAAACCTGCAACAAATCTGGAAAACACACAACAAATCCAAGTGAAACAAGGCACTTCCTGGCAAATCCACTTCCGAAATCATAACGAAAGGAGTCGCTTCAACACCGTAAATCTTTCCTGGTTGTCCATCCTAAGAATGTCCATGTCAGTTAAGTTAGTTAGGTAAAAGTTAGTCACACATATCAACAAACAAAAGACAATCACAGTGCAGACGCTCTCATCAATGAAGATATGAGCGACTCTGCCGTCAAGTCTCTACGTCCCCTCGAAAGATTTGACCGAGTATTGACCTGCTCAAATTGTTTACAGCAGATCCGTCATATCAATAGAGCTGGTACAGGCAGTCATGACGGTACGGACAAAACATTAACACAATTATTAATTTGGCCACGTAAACTGGAACGAAGATAACCAGGCGATGTGTCGACTACGCACAACAGCTAAATACTATAGTTCATTTTATAAATACAAAGTCATACAATAAAATGATAAAAACTGATAATATAATATCAACATAGCGAAGCGATATTTTTGACCAAAGGGACACAAATGTGCAACAAATAGATACCACTTCTTCTTACACCGAGACCACCGATTTTTTAGCGCTGAATTTCTTGACAAAATCAATGTCTGCTTACATGAAGTATGTCAATATACCACTGAGTCCGAGAAGCCGACTCGTAACTGCACCTTCATTGTACAATAATGTTCACCCAATTACGTAACGGAACACACCGGCTGTGGAAGTGTAGATTCGGGAAAAATAATCTATACCCTTTACAACAAAGAAGCTATCGTTTAAGTTAGAGAAAACACTCGTAACTGTCGATTCTTGAAAAAGAATGGACTCGGCTCTTCGCGCCTCGTCCATTCTTTTTCAAGAATCGACAGTTACTCGTGCTTTCTCCACTACATAACAGGACTATATAAAGATGTATTGATCAAGAACTTTCGTAGATATCTGCATCGTCAGGTGGAGCAAATTAGGACTGATGGTTACAGTACAATATGGAACCAATGAAATCCACCACAATTCTTTCTAAGAAAACGAAGGACCCAAGGGTGTCATCCTTTATTGTGCATTTATACTATTCTATGTTTCATGATATATTAAATGATATGTAAATTAATGTCCCATGGACAGACTTGAACGGGTAAAAACACTCAAACACTTGAACATATAGTACATTACACAAAGACAATGTACGCTATAATATCATTGCAAACTGAGAGGTTTTATGGACAGTACAGATGTACTTGTAGTCGAAATCCTCTATAATTCGTCGTTTTTTTGAGAGGGGGGATTCGAACCGGCGACCCCCAGGGTCAGGTTTAGATCGTTCACATATATTGATGGCGATTAGATGCCTGACTCGGCGGGTCACTGATTCGAATCCCTTTATGCTATACTAAACGAGTTTAATCCCGAAATCACAAAAAGTCTGTTATACGATCACTTTCTAAATGAAAAAAAAACAACATGAACAATTAGTCCTAATATGTGATTTCGTAAGGTTGTCAAATTTACTATTGATTTGTCCTCAAATTCAGGGTGATTCGTGTTCAATATGGTGACTGGATTATTTGGACATTTATCCTAGGTTGTGTTCAAGTATTTGGTGAGCATTACACGCGTCTGATCCGTCATTCATAATTCAGCCGTGGTCCATTAAAGATTATCCGCGTCCACAATCGAAGGACCTATTTCATATTCCATATAACAGTATCAGCACCAAATTCAAAAAGACAATCATAGTATACATACACATAGGCTAGTTTCCTGCAAGAGAGAAGAGGTCAACAGTTTTCAATGATGCCGACAAGATATCACGATGTTCCAAAAATATCAAATCCGTATCCCTGATCACTATTCTTAATTCAAAATATTCGTTTTAAAGTCGTCATCTAGAAAATGATGTATCTCAGTCACGCTTTGATTGTGACTGTTAATGTGAGTCATACTGTCCCTAGCCCCCAGTTAAGCCGAATTAGCCAGAAGTTACGAAATGGAACGCGATAAATCTTGCACGCTACGCTCGTATTTTGCTATCAGCATGCGATATGTATCGCCAAATTTGAGAACTTTGAGTGGAGGCGCTTGGTGGTATAGCCCTGTCTTATAAGTTTCTGCAGCAATGATTTGTGACGTTGATTACAATCGTTACATTTAACACAGGATCTAGCAAATGCTACTAGGCGAGATATGTATACGCCATATGCTGACTGGAATGTTACTGTCCAGAAACGGATAGTTTACGATGTTGAAATTGTAATCATCTCTTTTGTCATAAAGTCGACGAGAGAGAAGGTCGCCTTCATTTTTATAGAGATATAGGTCTAGATTTGATGTGCATGTGGAGCTATCTGTAGTTTCCTTCAAATCCAGTGAAGGTGGATATATATACTTCACTGTGCCAATTATATAGCGTTTATCCACAGCGAGAAGATCGTCTATACAGCGTTCGGTGTATGAGAATGAAGGGCTTTGAACGGATCGGTTTTTGATAGCGCTTGCATATAGTCATATTCATAAGAGAATATAGATAGGTCAGTCAGCCGGGGTGCACAAGTAGTATCAGTACCTTGAGTGGATGCGCTTGGTGGTATAGACCTGTTTTATCAGTTTCTGCAACAATGTTTTGTGACGTTGATTATAATCGTCAAATTTAACACAGGATTTAAGTCAAGAGAAAGTTTTATCTGTTTAAAAAACGTACTAAAGGCAGTTGTAACATCATATTTATATATAATATTAGCTTAGGGCTACAAACTTTTTCTATGAATGAAACCTGACATCACAATCAAATTCAAAAGCTTTCCCTGAACATATATATATATATATAGTATATATATATAGTTTATATATTTTCCGCCTGGTTGGATTTGATGGATTCTCTTCAAAGTGGAGACCTACCAGACAGCCGAGGAAACTGGTTCTCGAGATAACCCAGAACACATGTGCCTTTTGATCTAATTGTACTTCTTTAGTTAGTTCACACTTCCAACGTCATTACCTCAGTGTGACTGTTTTGAAGGGAGTGTAAATGCCCGCTGAAGACAATATGTGGTCAGTCCAGATGACGTGGTATACTGCATTAAGGTGCGCGATTGGCTTATATTCTCTCGCATCTATTTAGAATCTAATTAGCAAAGCTGCTAATTTGCAGATATTTTCTAGGATACTTTGCTATTTAGAACGAGATGCTAATTATACAATATATTCTGTTTCTCCCCGAACAAATCCACCGACCGCAATATGCCCCCCTGCATCGATTCAACTGAACGTAAATATTGAATGAGAATTCATCCCACTACCAGATTATGCAGCAGAGTAAACTTGCTGACGGAATGATCGACACTGTTCGAGTATCCTCCATCACACGAGGTACACCCGTTCGGAACTCCCGAGCGGAAATCTACGAAGGGGACATCTCAAACCGGAGATCCCCGAGAAGTTGCGAATGGAGGTACACCGACTGATTCGGGTGAGTGAGAATATCGTTCGACTTGTCCGTGACGTCAATGACAAGTTATACCCCACTGAGGTCGCCGATACTTATTAAAGCGGATAACGCTCATCTTCCATGGACCAAAGTCAACATAACCTGTGACGTACAATGTAACATGACGTAAAACGCTGAATATCTCTTTCCTTAACCTGTCATCGCGAGAAAGCTTCACGCGAGCACATTCCATTCTTCTCAGTTTGCTCATACCGAGAATGTCGGCGTTTTCCTTTTCGAAATACACGAATGATTTGCATAAAATGTAGACTATATACATATGTGCGATGCTGGGACTTGAGCTCTTGTTCCCCAGAAAGAAACAATATATTGTCTAATTAGCACTTTGATAATCTCATCTAAATTGCATAGATTCGCACTTCAGGGAGAGTTAATATATTGTCTATTTAGCGTAGATTCGCAAATCTGTTTTACCTCGTCGAGATTGCAGAGAAGACAATATATTGTCTAATTAGCAATTTGATAATCTCATCTAAATTGCATAGATTCGCATTTCGGGGAAAGTTAATATATTGTATATTTAGCGTAGATTCGCAAATCTGTTTTACCTCGTCGAGATTGCAGAGAAGACAATATATTGTCTAATTAGCACTTTGATAATCGCATCTAAAGTGCATCGATTCGCACCTCCTGCATACTTAATATATTGTCTATTTAGCGTAGATTCGCAGATCCAATTTCACACGCCGGCTTCACAATATATTGTCTAAATAGCACTGTGGGGAAAGTGAATAATATATTGTATATATTTAGCGTAGATTCGCAAATCTGTTTTTAGATTCGCAGATTCAATTTCACACGCCGGCTTCACAATATATTGTCTAAATAGCACTGTGGGGTCATTCACACGGAAAGGCACATTTTCACTTGGGGAAATATCTGAAAATCATGATCACCAATGACTACAGAATTTGATTTCAACAGAGTCTCCATTGACAAAACTCTTTATAATGCGTACAATAAATGCAGACATTCCGAATAATAAACTTTTCCTAACACTTGTCTTCAATCATGTCACTGGTGTTACACAGGAATTATCAGTATATTGGGCACTAAGAGGACAGAAATAGGAAGATACACACATACTAGGCAATATATTGCGTGAAACTATGACTAACGATGAAAAAAAATTAAAGTTTAGAAAACAAGTTTGTTTTTAGTATTCTAATTATGCTACATAGCTCACCAAAATCAGCCAGTTGAATCGCATGTATCAACCATTCATGTAGATTCTGTATAATAAAGCTAATTATTCTTGATGCTGACTTTAAACTAATTATGGAGGTATAAATCGGGAGGAGACACAGATTGGAGTGATGAAAGTGTTCAATGTAAGATCCCAAAATCAGGCAATCACGACCATTTCAACCTTTTCGCTCTGACAATAATTGACGTTTACTCCAATGAGATTAACATATTCGCACGGCACAATCTTTTGATATTTTCTACCCCTAACAAAGCCAGATTTTTCGGCGGGAATAAACTCTTTCATGTTTACGGGCCCTGCCGGGAAATGATGCCTTATTTGGAAACTGTTTCGGGATAATGTTTATATATTACATCACGAGCTACCGCGTGTAATTACTGTGGGCGTGATTTTGAAATAGTTACAACCAGCTATCCATCTGATAGGCTAACAATAGTAGTTTCAACTCGCACGGGATTTATATAGGGCTGAATTTAGATATAATACATGTATTCCGTGATATTATATCTGACCTTACTGAGATTGATACATACTCATCGTTCCCAAACGGGTGATTTACCAGATTTGGCGAACGGAGGCATAATAGGCATATCCGCTCTGATCACTTTCTGCGAAGCCGTCCATAAACAGAAAGATTTCACTCCCAAGTTAGAAAAAATCGTCAAAACACACGAAGTCAACACTCAATGTAGCGAAAAGTCATTTCAATGGCTTGGCCAGTTTAAATATAACGTCCGCAGAATCACCGATACAGATTTACCTTTTCTCTCTGGTATATCATCAAACACAGAAATGCGTCCATGGACAAGAAATAAAGCATATGTGACCATGATCGAAAATATCAGTTGCAGCGGGCTTTTGTTTTACCGAGTTTTTTCTATCGAAACGCAAATTATATGAGTGTAGACCTAATAAACTATGGTTTGGATATCTCCATGCCAGGTTTTAACTTTCTTTGTACATTGTCGATAGAAGATACAACATATTCTATTTCAGTTTCTGGTAATGAAGTAAAAGTATGAATCAAACACTCCAAATCTCTCCTCAAGTGACACATATATCTCCAGTAAAAAGTCGAATATATAACAAATCCGCGACATTTCGGCACGCGACATCTCGGCATATACGAGATTTCGGCATGCAACATTTCGGCACAAAGTGAAGAGTACGACATTGTGGCACGCGACATTTTCACATGTCAAAGTCGCGTGACGAAATGTCGCTTACCGAAATGTAGCTTGCCGGAATATCGCGTGACGAAACGACCTGATACCACATATAATAAAAGGCTATTTTATGGATAACAACTTTTGTATCCCGTACACAATATTTCTGTATGTATCGCTGTTAATCGACAAGAGTGTTTCATAACAACAATTTTAATTACTGGCTTATTACATGTATTAACAACATATGGCCGTTCTGATTCTTCGGTGAAGCAGCTTCTTGTGTTCCTAATGTCGATGGACCCAATACCACCCATTGAAGAGACAAAGACATGACTATAGCGCCACTACCGGAGGAAGAAAATGTCAGTGCGAATGATGTGTGATAAATCGTACAAGATATAATTATATCATTTTATCACGTAAACGCAATGCACAGGTATCTAATATCATTTTTGTGGAAGAAGGTGATCCAAATTACATGTACTTATGACATGATATATTCATTGCGAAGATAATAATGTAGCATTACATGTAGCATGGAGCAAAGATTATCGTTAAACAATATACCAGAGAGAGAGTACAGGTTTTCAGCTTTCGTGATTAACGCCCTTTCTTCGAATTGTTTTCATGGTAACAATATGCCATTTCTAGGTTCAACAATCAAAGGTGAAGCATTGTCATGAGCGACATTGTCATTATCATTTCTGTAAGTCCGAGAGGACATTCGCCGCCTTTCGCGCTAGCACTGCAAATTTTAAAACCACCCCTTGGATGCACTCACACTTGACTATATAGTTAGTTTTTTAGGGAGATAGTTGCTAAAATCTGAACGGAATATCAAATTATTGTCGACCTTTTATCATTTGAACGCAATTCCTAGCGTCAAATGCCATTTGATTCTCACGAGAATTGTTCACTTAATGGTTTTATAGTGATTGGAACAATATGGCATTTCTAGGTTCAACAAACAGGGGATATCCTCATTCAATTTACTTGTTAAGGATTTACTGCCGCATAGATAATATTATTGTTATATTAACAACATATCATTTCTGGGTTCAACAATAGAGAATGAAGCATGATTGATAGGGTTAAACCGCTTTGTGAATATATGTTAAATAGATAGTATATTAAGTCTTCTTGAATTGTGGATATTTGCAATTTACATCACATTATCAATGCTCTAATTACACAATATATTGCTTACCATTCAATAAAAATGTCTATGAATAAAATGTATTTGCGAATCTACGCTAAATTGACAATATATTAACTCTTCCTGAAGTGCGAATCTATGCAATTTAGATGAGATTATCAAAGTGCTAATTAGACAATATATTGCCTCCCCTGCAGTCTTCCCGAGGTAAACACATTTGCGAATCTACGCTAAATAGACAATATATTAACTTTCCGTGAAGTGCGAATCTATGCAATTTAGATGAGATTATCAAAGTGCTAATTAGACAATATATTGTCTTCTCTGCCATCTCGACGAGGTAAACACATTTGCGAATCTACGCTAAATTGACAATATATTAACTCTTCCTGAAGTGCGAATCTATGCAATTTAGATGAGATTATCAAAGTGCTAATTAGACAATATATTGTCTTCTCTGCCATCCCCACGAGGTAAACATATTTGCGAATCTACGCTAAATTGACAATATATTAACTCTTCCTGAAGTGCGAATCTATGCAATTTAGATGAGATTATCAAAGTGCTAATTAGACAATATATTGTCTTCTCTGCCATCTCGACGAGGTAAACACATTTGCGAATCTACGCTAAATTGACAATATATTAACTCTTCCTGAAGTGCGAATCTATGCAATTTAGATGAGATTATCAAAGTGCTAATTAGACAATATATTGTCTTCTCTGCCATCTCGACGAGGTAAACACATTTGCGAATCTACGCTAAATTGACAATATATTAACTCTCCCTGGTGTGATAATAAACCCTATTAAACCACTCACTCACTCTTCTCTGCCATCTTCACGAGGTAAACACATTTGCGAATCTAAGCTAAATAGACAATATATTAACTCTGCCTGACGTGCGAATCTATGCAATTTAGATGAGATTATCAAAGTGCTAATTAGACAATATATTGTCTTCTCTGCCATCCCCACGAGGTAAACACATTTGCGAATCTACGCTAAATTGACAATATATTAACTCTTCCTGAAGTGCGAATCTATGCAATTTAGATGAGATTATCAAAGTGCTAATTAGACAATATATTGTCTTCTCTGCCATCTCGACGAGGTAAACACATTTGCGAATCTACGCTAAATTGACAATATATTAACTCTTCCTGAAGTGCGAATCTATGCAATTTAGATGAGATTATCAAAGTGCTAATTAGACAATATATTGCCTCCCCTGCAGTCTCCCCGAGGTAAACACATTTGCGAATCTACGCTAAATAGACAATATATTAACTTTCCATGAAGTGCGAATCTATGCAATTTAGATGAGATTATCAAAGTGCTAATTAGACAATATATTGTCTTCTCTGCCATCTCGACGAGGTAAAACAGAATTGCGAATCTACGCTAAATTGACAATATATTAACTCTCCATGAAGTGCGAATCTATGCAATTTAGATGAGATTATCAAAGTGCTAATTAGACAATATATTGTCTTCTCTGCCATCTCCACGAGGTAAAACAGAATTGCGAATCTACGCTAAATTGACAATATATTAACTCTCCATGGAGTGCGAATCTATGCAATTTAGATGAGATTATCAAAGTGCTAATTAGACAATATATTGCCTCCCCTGCAGTCTCCCCGAGGTAAACACATTTGCGAATCTACGCTAAATAGATAATATATTAACTTTCCGTGAAATGCGAATCTATGCAATTTAGATGAGATTATCAAAGTGCTAATTAGACAATATATTGTCTTCTCTGCAACGTCGACGAGGTAAACACATTTGCGAATATACGCTAAATTGACAATATATTAACTCTCCCTGAAGTGCGAATCTATGCAATTTAGATGAGATTATCAAAGTGCTAATTAGACAATATATTGTCTTCTCTGCCATCCCCACGAGGTAAACACATTTGCGAATCTACGCTAAATTGACAATATATTAACTCTCCCTGGTGTGATAATAAACCCTATGAAACCACTCACTCACTCACTCTTCTCTGCCATCTTGACGAGGTAAACAGATTTGCGAATCTACGCTAAATAGACAATATATTAACTTTCCCTGAAGTGCGAATCTATGCAATTTAGATGAGATTATCAAAGTGCTAATTAGACAATATATTGCCTCCTTTGCAGTCTCCCCGAGGTAAAACAGATTTGCGAATCTAAGCTAAATAGACAATATATTAACTCTCCCTGACGTGCGAATCTATGCAATTTAGATGAGATTATCAAAGTGCTAATTAGACAATATATTGTCTTCTCTGCCATCTCGACGACGTAAACACATTTGCGAATCTACGCTAAATTGACAATATATTAACTCTTCCTGAAGTGCGAATCTATGCAATTTAGATGAGATTATCAAAGTGCTAATTAGACAATATATTGCCTCCCCTGCAGTTTCGTCGAGGTAAAACAGATTTGCGAATCTAAGCTAAATAGACAATATATTAACTCTCCATGAAGTGCGAATCTATGCAATTTAGATAAGATTATCAAAGTGCTAATTAGACAATATATTGTCTTCTCTGCCATTTCCATTTATAAAACACATTTGCGAATCTACGCTAAATTGACAAATATATTAACTCTCCCTTGGTGTGATAATAAACCCTATTGTTCACTCACTCACCTCTTCTGCCATCTTCACAGGAAACACATTTGCGAATCTAAGCCAAATAGACAATATATTAACTCTGCCTGACGTGCGAATCTATGCAATTTAGATGAGATTATCAAAGTGCTAATTAGACAATATATTGTCTTCTGCCATCCCCAAATGAGGTAAACACATTTGCGAATCTACGCTAAATTGACAATATATTAACTCTTCCTGAAGTGCGAATCTATGCAATTTTAGATGAGATTATCAAAGTGCTAATTAGACAATATATTGTCTTCTTGCCATCTCGACGAGGTAAACACTTTAGAATCTACGCTAAATAGACAATATATTAACTCTTCCTGACGTGCGAATCTATGCAATTTAGATGAGATTATCAAAGTGCTAATTAGACAATATATTGTCTTCTCTGCAATCTCGACGAGGTAAACACATTTGCGAATCTACGCTAAATAGACAATATATTAACTTTCCCTGAAGTGCGAATCTATGCAATTTAGATGAGATTATCAGAGTGCTAATTAGACAATATATTGTCTTCTCTGCAATCTCGACGAGGTAAACACATTTGCGAAGCTACGCTAAATAGACAATATATTAACTTTCCCTGAAGTGCGAATCTATGCAATTTAGATGAGATTATCAAAGTGCTAAATATACAATATATTGTCTTCTCTGCAATCTCGACGAGGTAAACACATTTGCGAATCTACGCTAAATAGACGATATATTAACTCTCTGTGAAGTGCGAATCTATGCAATTTAGATGAGATTATCAAAGTGTTAATTAGACAATATATTGTCTTCTCTGCCATCTCGACGAGGTAAACACATTTGCGAATCTACGCTAAATAGACAATATATTAACTTTCCGTGAAATGCGAATCTATGCAATTTAGATGAGATTATCAAAGTGCTAATTAGACAATATATTGTCTTCTCTGCCATCTCGACGAGGTAAACACATTTGCGAATCTACGCTAAATTGACAATATATTAGCTCTCCCTGAAGTGCGAATCTATGCAATTTAGATGAGATTATCAAAGTGCTAATTAGACAATATATTGTCTTCTCTGCCATCCCCACGAGGTAAACACATTTGCGAATCTACGCTAAATTGACAATATATTAACTCTCCCTGGTGTGATAATAAACCCTATGAAACCACTCACTCACTCTTCTCTGCCATCTTGACGAGGTAAACAGATTTGCGAATCTACGCTAAATAGACAATATATTAACTTTCCCATAAGTGCGAATCTATGCAATTTAGATGAGATTATCAAAGTGCTAATTAGACAATATATTGCCTCCCCTGCAGTCTCCTCGAGGTAAACAGATTTGCGAATCTACGCTAAATAGACAATATATTAACTTTCCGTGAAGTGCGAATCTATGCAATTTAGATGAGATTATCAAAGTGCTAATTAGACAATATATTGTCTTCTCTGCAATCTCGACGAGGT
>JAVTVY010022567.1:0-91463 GCA_036873755.1 Hanleya hanleyi | reverse complement strand
GCGTGCAATAAGGGCGGCCTGTTACATGAAGAGAGAGAATTTAATTGAATGTCGCGTTCAGCAATATTACAGCTGTATAGCGAAAAACAACAGAATCTCTCAGATCAAATATATATATAACAAAACTTACTCTCAGATGGGGACTTCTCACTGGACAAAAGCGACCGATGATAACAGCAAAAGACAGTAAACACCATAATAAACATACCCAGGGAAGCTCTCCAGCTAGAGTATGATGTAACATTGGTGATAATAAAATGTATGACACGCATATGCTTGTTGTGTTGATCTCTGTTTTTCTTTCATCTGTTTACGTTAATACAATATGGGATAGGTATACAAGTGTGTTACGCGGATCTTACACAAAGAGTGCCACCATAGAAAAAAAGCAGATTTTGTGAGTGACAGTGAAGAAAGCGCCTTTCCCATGGAAAAAGCTAAATCCAAATATATTGTCTGGAAAGAACTGTTTGTCAAATATATAATGGATGAGTAAACGAAGGATATTGAGGAAAGGAAAGGCCAGTATTTGAGCCAGGGCTATAATGAAGATGAATCGTGTGAAACGGCTAAGGAAAATAATATCCCGAGAACGAGAAAGGAATGTCAAATTCATCACGATCAAGGGATGAAAAATTCATCACGATCAAGGGATGAAATTGGCACACAATATGATACCAATATATTCATAAGGAAATCCTGAAAAAACAAAATCTCCAGACGATATGAAGGCTAGTTCACAACAGCAAGAGTTGCTGATTATTAAGGATTTGATATTAAATCGTGTTGGAAGTTCCCATCTGATACCACAAGTGGCAGTCATCTAAAATGCATATGATTGAATTCAAGAAGCGTGGCAATAGTATATAGTGAAAATACAGTTCGAGAGCAATGGGTCTCCTCACATCTTTTAGACATTTTAAACGATATTACAAGTTATACTCCTAACTTGAAAAAAATAAATCCTCACGTATGTGAACTTGACAGATCTGGTCTTCATGATCATGATGCTTAATTTTCAAAATAATTGCAGACAGTTGATCAACATGGATTGATAGTTTATCAAAAACTCCTATTTTGAAGCAAAAATGACACCTCTCGCCAAAACCAATCCCAGGTCTTTCAACTGTAATCAAACTTTGTAATCTAGTACCGGTATATGCACAAATGTAATTTTGGTTTGAGGAGGAATATGTTTGTTACAAGGCAGATGCAAAAATTCCAAAACACTTTTAGAGAGCAGACAATGGGGCACTTTTGATCACTCGTGTCACCTGTAAATCTATATCATACAAATGTCCTCCAGAATTATGTTGAACCTACATTTCATTATGAAGAACTTAATTTGGGAAGTTCTGAATAAAGGTCTATTAAGAGTACAAAGGTTTTTTTCTGTAAAGCTAACATGTTCTTTACAGGTGAAAATGCATCTGGTTATTGGTTCTCTCGAACAGATCTCTTGCCACGCGCATTCTCGGGACCCAGGTCCGCCTAATGTTCACTAGATCATCATTATTTCGTGAAATTATTTAAAATTAATTATCATCTATTCGGTTAAAAATGAATCTCTCTTACCTATATTTGTACGGCAACCTTTTTTCCCTGTATTTTGCTGCTTATTCCATATTGCGTACAATTCAGATTGGCTAAAACTGACACAACCTAATGGTAAGATTTTCACATTATTGTTGGGTTACATGTATTTACATTTAGTCCAGGAACTAATAGCACTGCACATGCAATGTTAATATCTTTAGGCATACGCTTTTCAGAGTTAAAAAAACCCCGGCTCTGTATATAACATCACTCACTTCTTCAACACCTTTGTCCTATCTGGCCTGGGCGATTTGGGATCAGAACAAGCCCTGTTCCTCATCACCACCCCTCAAATATTGCTCTTACTCATTGAGCTTTTCCACACTATACCTTTGGGTCCACACTATACCCTTGGGGTCCACACTATACCCTTGGGTCCACAATTGATGCCCTTGGGTCCACACTATACCTTTGGGTCCCACACCATACCCTCGGGTCCACACTATACCCAGTCCACACTCTCACATACCCCTTTGGGTCCACACTCCATACCCTTGGGTCCACACTCATACCCTTGGGTCCACACTATACCCTTGGGTCCACACTATACCCTTGGGTCCACACTATACCCTTGGGTCCACACTATACCCTTGGGTCCACACTATACCCTTGGGTCCACACTATCCCCTTGGGTCCACACTATACCCTTGGGTCCACACTATACCCTTGGGTCCACACTATACCCTTGGGTCCACACTATACCCTTGGGTCCACACTATACCCTTGGGTCCACACTATACCCTTGGGTCCACACTATACCCTTGGGTCCACACTATACCCTTGGGTCCACACTATACCCTTGGGACCACACTATACCCTTGGGTCCACACTATACCCTTGGGTCCACACTATACCCTTTGGGTCCACACTATACCCTTTGGGTCCACACTATACCCTTGGGTCCACACTACATACCCTTTGGGTCCACACTATACCCTCAAATCCACACTATACCCTTGGGTCCACACTATACCCTTGGGTCCACACTATACCCTTGGGTCCACACTATACCCTTAAGTCCATACCTTACACCCTTGGTCCACACTATACCCTTTGGGTGGTCCACACTCATACCCGGTCCACACCATACCCTTGGGTCCACACTATACCCTTGGGTCCACACTATACCTTGGTCCACACTATACCCTTGGGTCCACACTCATACCCTTGGTCCACACCTTATACCCTTGGGTCCACACTATACCCTTGGGTCCACACTATACCCTTGGGTCCACACTATACCCTTGGGTCCACACTATACCCTTGGGTCCACACTATACCCTTGGGTCCACACTATACCCTTGGGTCCACACTATACCCTTGGGTCCACTCATACCCTTTGGGTCCACACTCATACCCTTGGGTCCACACTATACCCTTGTCCACACTATACCCTTGGGTCCACACTATACCCTTTGGGTCCACACTATACCCTTGGGTCCACACTATACCCTTTGGGTCCACACCTACCCTTGGGTCCACACTATACCCTTTGGGTCCACACTATACCCTTAAGTCCACACTATACCCTTGGGTCCACACTATACCCTTGGGTCCACACTATACCCTTTGGGTCCACACTATACCCTTCGGGTCCACACTATACCCTTGGGTCCTACACTATACCCTTGG
This sequence comes from Hanleya hanleyi, assembly GCA_036873755.1. Taxonomy (NCBI): domain Eukaryota; kingdom Metazoa; phylum Mollusca; class Polyplacophora; order Lepidopleurida; family Hanleyidae; genus Hanleya; species Hanleya hanleyi. The sequence continues at coordinate 88,235 of JAVTVY010022567.1, read as the reverse complement.
GTCCACACTATACCCTTTTGGGTCCACACTATACCCTTGGGTCCACACTATACCCTTGGGTCCACACTATACCCTTGGGTCCACACTATACCCTTGGGTCCACACTATACCCTTGGGTCCACACTATACCCTTGGGTCCACACTATACCCTTGGGTCCACACTATACCCTTGGGTCCACACTATACCCTTGGGTCCACACTATACCCTTGGGTCACACTACCCTTGGGTCCACACTATACCCTTGGGTCCACACTATACCCTTGGGTCCACACTATACCCTTGGGTCCACACTATACCCTTGGGTCCACACTATACCCTTGGGTCCACACTATACCCTTGGGTCCACACTATACCCTTGGGTCCACACTATACCCCTTGGGTCCACACTATACCCTTGGGTCCCCTTAGGGTCCACACTATACCCTTGGGTCCACACTATACCCTTGGGTCCACACTATACCCTTGGGTCCACACTATACCCTTGGGTCCACACTATACCCTTGGGTCCACACTATACCCTTGGGTCCACACTATACCCTTGGGTCCACACTATACCCTTGGGTCCACACTATACCCTTGGGTCCACACTATACCCTTGGGTCCACACTATACCCTTGGGTCAAACTACACCGGAAAATGTAAAAATATCCCAGATGATCACCATGATGACGTCAGAGTGACATCATTTTTTTTGTAGTTGTGTTTTCGCAAAACCTGCATGATAAATTAGTAAATAATGATCTGGTGTGAAACAAAATAGGTTTGCCCACTTTTCCTCGCAGAAAAGAAGGCATTTTAAAGTAAAATGACCAAAATAACACTTTTCTTGTACCGTCACCATTTGAATTTATCTACATATGATCGTCTGCTCGAGGAGGTATGCAAATAGGCTAAAAATTACCGCAATATGATCAACTAACAAGTCACGGACTGTCAGCTCTCAAGTTTTTGTCGTTCCGGAGATCAGGTAGAAAGTTTGGTAGGTGGGGCCATAATGCCCCCTCCCCCCTGGCCTGGTAGGGTCAAGTTCCACTTCAAAAACTGTTGACCTCCAAATAAAACCAAACATAAGAGTGGTCAATCTGTGATGATTTGCGATTTTATTCATCAAGAATAGACCAGAACGCGTCTCCATGCTGTCTAGCCAATTTCTACGTTCCCACTTCGAACCTGCCTTGATTTATCTGACCCCTTTTAGTGTTCAAAATCCGAGGTGTAAATTTCACCAACGAACCAGAGATAAACCAATCAGAACGTTCACGCCGATTGTGTAGAGTGACATCATCCTCAATTAGCGGCATCGTTCCCCCTAATATGGTGTTTGTATTAGCCCACTATATAGGTCAGCCAATCAATAATGCTCTTGTAAGACCCATTTCGAATTTCAAATGTTTTCGAGGTCAATGATATCTCGTGTCTATAAGTTCTTTAAAAATTGAAGGGGGCCAGATATATCAAGGGAAGTTCGAAGCGAGAACGTAGAAATTCGCTTGATAAAATGAACATGGGTCCAAGGTGGCCCCTGGCCTAAACTGCTGGGATAGTAGCCCCCAAAAACGGAAAATGCTTCTATCATGCCTGTTTTATGCACAGCATACGATTCAAGACCAATGTCATATCTCATACATAAAAGAGCAAACCTACTAAGCACACAATAAAAATACACAATGATAGGAATGTGAAATTTTTATTGGAAAACAGAAAATTTGAAAACGAGGACCATGTGTGAACCAATAGATATTACTGGTTCCACTGCAAAGCCAATGGACATGCTGGAGACTAAAGAAATTTAAATGAGATACCGTACCAATGAACAGGATTCAGCTATAATATCAATATTAGAGAGAGAAGTGCATTATCATGTAATGAACTTAAGTTGATGTGATATTTTCAGAGGTCTTGCCGGCATCATTGAAACTGTCGACTGCTTCTCTCTTGCAGTAAACTAGCCTATTTTTATGTATACTAGGATTTTTCCCGAATTTGGTGCTAATGCTGTTTATGGAATATGACCAGGTCTTCAGATTATGGATGCGGACATTTTTTTAATGGACGACGGCTGAATAATGAATGGCAAGACCAGAAGCCTGAAATAAGCAAATTACTTCATTATCCACATGGTCAACAAACAGGTGTACAATATGAAGATCTGCCTGGTAAAGTAATGAATCAGTGCTACAGTGTAATTAAAGAGCCATGGTCCCTTTGCCCATACATACTGCGCACTAACACGCATCCAACCATGGTGGTCCGTGAACAAAGGTGACATACTACGCACTCAGACGAGGATTTTTAAGGCCAACCAAAGTAAATTATTTGTTGAATCGAATTTTTTTTTATGACATACCGTTGCTATTAACACAAAAAATTCTGGTATACAACCGTGTTCTTGAATGAAAATAAGCAAATCAAATATAGGTGTTGCGAATTCGTACTGGAGAGGTTATATCTACAGCAGTTTGTACTCATTCGTGTCCCTGATCTGCATAAACCGAAACAAAAATGTGCGGAAACATTTACTGGTAACAGTAACTGACTTGACTAGTATTCACTCGTGGACAGCCCAATGTTGAGTAAGTCTGTATCTTTTGTTACATCATTGCATAGGTCGGAGTATTTGTCCTCCTTTGTTCTCATGTTTCTGTGGTATATATACTGTAGGTGTGATGCTCACCAGTAATTTCTGGCTTGGCCTGACCTTGTCTAGTTCTCACACACGGTAGCAATAGGCGATATTTTAGTGTGCATGCAAAAATATAACATCAGAACTTCTGTTGATGGTTCATACACAAATATAAGTAAATGTGTATTAATCTATCTGCACACGGCAGTGATTTATATTAAGATGTCACCGATTCTAGCCATCGTGAAATACATTTAGAACGATCAATGATAAATGTTAATGAATTAATTATCTTGCATAATTAGTTCCAAGCTTCAAACTATTAAAAGCAATTTCTTTTGATAATATTCCGGATGGGGAAATGCCAAAAGTGAAATAAAACGAAGGAAAAAATGATCACATTATAAACGAGAGATGTTGAAGGATCTTGGCGCCCACCATTGTACGATAATTGTAAGCTAATGACGAGAGGATCTTTTTGTCCATTGTTACGAAGAACAAACAATTGATTTGTAATTTTGTTTACAGAATTTCGAATCTGAGCGAAAAAAAATGAAAAAGGCCACTGAAAAACACCAAGATATGATAATAAGTTTCAGGAGTTTCAAGATTTCTAGAAACTTTACTTACGTCGGTTGTTATAATACAAGAGAAATGAGCAAAGTTAGTCTGAAAGTGAATGTCCATGTACCGAGGATCCTTCGCTTTTGTTTTGTAGTATTTTTTTTATTTATTTTTTTTTGCACGTGTCATCATTGGGTACTGGAAGCGAAGGCCATTCTCTTTGACACTTTGGCATGAGCTATGAAACATACTTCAGATTTTATAATTAGGAACGAATGCTAATTCTGTTCTGTTTCTTGGGCTATTTTGAGATATCTCTTTTAAGATACCATGCAGCTGCATGTTAATTATTGTGTTTGTAACTGTTTCTTATTCTATTCACTGTTGTCTGTCATCTTGTAATTGTACATGTATGTGTAATATGTCTGTTGGGAGAGGCGTTCAAATAGGCTCTGCCTGTTCGCCGATCCCTGTTTCCTGGTGAAATAAATATACTGTTTAAATCAAGATACCATGCTCGAAAATAGTAAGATGGTACAATAATGCTTAATACTGAAGGGATCCGGTCCGCGCAGTAATGTTGAAACTTCAAAAGTGCCTGGTTCCTGATTATCTCCCTTGGATCGAAACATCCAGTAGTCTACAGTTGTCGAGTTGTGACATTGAGTCACAAGACTGAGGTCGGCATACGAAACGGTGGAGCAGTTCACTTGCTACTGCCTGGACTAAAGAAGGCTGATTTAAAATTTGAAGAAATACATTTCAATTCAGAATTATTTGAACTCCTTGATATGAAAGGTGAAGGTACGGATATTCTCTATAGTCAATATATATAATATGCCCCACCGTTTGATCCGCCGACTCTTGTGATGCGTCACTTGAGAATACCAAATTAATTTGGAGCGTAACTTGGATTTTCGAATCGGACCAAAAAAGGTATCTTGCACTAATAGGCCCCATGTGAGACCTGTGTACCAAATTTCAGAAATATTCCCAAGAATTCACGGTAACAATGTTTCAAGGGGAAATTCAAGATGGCCACCTTGTGGCCATATTGGATCTTCGATTCGGACCGAAAAAGGTACCTTGCACAACTAGACCATAAGGGGAACCTGTGTACCAAATTTGAGAAAGATCCTATCAGCACTTCCTGAAAAATCACGATAACAAATTTGCATGGGAAAATCCAAGATGGCCGTCTGTTTTGCCATATTGAATTTTCGAATCGGACCAGAAAAGGTATCTTGTACAACTAGACGACAAGGTGAACCTGTGTACCTAATTTAACAAAGATCCATGCAGTAGTTCCTGAGAAATCGCAATAACATGGGGAAATCCAAGATGGCCGCCTGATGGACATATTGGATTTTGGAATCGGACCAAAAAAGGTTTCTTGCACAACTGGACCCCAAGGGGAACATGTGTACCAAATTTGAGAAAGATCTATGCAGTTGTTCCTGAGAAATCATGATAACAAGGTTTTACGGGAAAATCCAAGATGGCTGCCTGGTGGCCATATTGGATTTTCGAATCGGTCCAGAAAAGGTATCTGCACATCTAGACCCCAAGAGGAACCTGTGTACCAAATTTCAGAAAGATCCGTGCAGTAGTTCCTGAGACATCGCGATAAAAGGTTTTACGGGAAAATCCAAGATGGCCGCTCTGTGGCCATATTGGATTTTCGAATCGGACCAGAAAAAGTATCTGCACAACTAGGCCCCAAGGGGAATATGTGTACCAAATTTCAGAAAGATCCATGCAGTAGTTCCTGAGAAATCGTGATAGCAAGGTTTCATGGGGAAATCCAAGATGGCCACCCTGTGGCCATATTGGATTATCGAATCGGACCGGAAAAGGTATCTGCACATCTAGACCCCAAGAGGAACCTGTGTACTAAATTTCAGAAAGATCCATGCAGTAGTTCCTGAGAAATCGTGATAACAAGGTTTCAAAGGGAAATCCAAGATGGCTGCCCTGTGGCCATATTGGATTTTCGAATCGGACCAGAAAAGGTATCTGCACATCTAGACCCCAAGGGGAACCTGTGTACCAAATTTCAGAAAGATCCGTGGCGTAGTTCCTGAGAAATCGCGATAACAAGGTTTCATGGAGAAATCCAAGATGGCCGCCCTGTGGCCATATTGGATTTTCGAATCGGACCAGAAAAGGTATCTGCACAACTAGGCCCCAAGGAGAATCTCTGTACCAAATTTCAGAAAGATCCATACAGTAGTTCCTGAGAAATCGTGATAACAAGGTTTCATGTGGAAATCCAAGATGGCCGCCCTGTGGCCATATTGGATTTCCGAATCGGGCTAGAAAAGTTATCTGCACAACTAGACCCCAAGGGGAACATGTGTGCGAAATTTCAGAAAGATCCGTGCAGTAGTTCCCGAGAAATCGCGATAACAAGAATTGTTTACGGACGGACGACGGACGGAATATGTGTACCAAATCTCAGAAAGATCCAGGCAGTAGTTCCTGAGAAATCGTGATAGCAAGGTTTCATGGGGAAACCCAAGATGGCCGCCCTGTGGCCATATTGGATTTTCGAATCGGACCAGAAAAGGTATCTGCACATCTAGACCCCAAGAGGAACCTGTGTACAAAATTTCTGAAAGATCCGTGCAGTAGTTCCTGAGAAATCGCGATAACAAGGTTTCATGGGGAAATTCAAGATGGCCGCCCTGTGGCCATATTGGATTTCCGAATCGGGCTAGAAAAGTTATCTGCACAACTAGACCCCAAGGGGAACATGTGTGCGAAATTTCAGAAAGATCCGTGCAGTAGTTCCCGAGAAATCGCGATAACAAGAATTGTTTACGGACGGACGACGGACGGACTGACTGACGGACGGACGGACGACGGACCACGGACGAAAGGCGATTTGAACAGCCCACCATCTGGTGATGGTGGGCTAATGATAAAAATGGGGCTCGAACCCACAACGATGAAAAACGGCCTATCTGCGGTCTCGAGCCCAGGGTCTAACCTGTTGAGCTATTAGATAACCATAGCTTCATGTCACTGAATAGAAAACACATTTGTGGCAAGAAGACGACCAATAAAATGACAATGAGACAATGCCAGAATGAATACCAATGTTACACTAACAGTTTCAGATGTTACAATGACAATGAGACAATGCCAGAATGAATACCAATGTTACACTAACAGTTTCAGATGTTACAATGACAATGAGACAATGCCAGAATGAATACCAATGTTACACTAACAGTTTCAGATGTTACAATGACAATGAGGCAATGCCAGAATGAATACCAATGTTACACTAACAGTTTCAGATGTTACAAACAATGACAATGAGACATTGCCAGAATGAATAGCAATGTTACACTAACAGTTTCAGATGTTACAAACAATGACAATGAGACAGTGCCAGAATGAATACCAATGTTACACTAACAGTTTCAGATGTTACAAACAACAATGGGACAATGCCAGAATGAATACCAATGTTACACTAACAGTTTCAGATGTTACAATGACAATGAGACAATGCCAGAATGAATACCAATGTTTACACTAACAGTTTCAGATGTTACAATGACAATGAGACAATGCCAGAATGAATACCAATGTTACACTAACAGTTTCAGATGTTACAATGACAATGAGACAATGCCAGAATGGATACCAATGTTACACTAACAGTTTCAGATGTTACAATGACAATGAGGCAATGCCAGAATGGATACCAATGTTACACTAACAGTTTCAGATGTTACAATGACAATGAGACAATGCCAGAATGAATACCAATGTTACACTAACATTTTCAGATGTTACAAACAATGACAATGAGACAATGCCAGAATGAATACCAACTTGATTCAAAGGAAAATTAACCTTGCCTCTATGATTGAGACATCTTGCTCCGACATCGCCTTTCTACATAATTGGGAACTTAAAAACAAGGCCCGATCAAGGACTGAATTCAGGTATAATTGTTGATTCAGATGGGAAAGTTCAAGATGGAACTCCAGTAGTATATAAACCGTAATGTGAATCTGTACCTATTCGTGTGGGGGAGGTTTGGGTGAATGGCAGGGGTTGACCTTGGACCATGGGATCGACCATGTAGTGTATCCAGAGAATAATACACAGGTCACATGACTGGTCTCGACATTGAACTGTGACGCCATTGTGAGCATGCACACTCGAGGTGTAGTAGAGAAACCGCAGATCCGGTTGGATTGGTGTGTAAGTGTGGGTTGCGACCATGGGTGTAAAGTGGGAAAACATGGACCATTCTATGTCTAAATGTGGGAATTCTATGAAACACTTTCGCTGTACAGAATACGATTGGGGTAGTGACGTTGATTTGTGACGTCATGGTGCGCATGTGCACTCGGGATGTATTAGAGACAGGGCATTTTCGGTGTGGGACAGGTCATCGGTATGAGTGGTGGATCTGTACTTGTGTCTGAGTCGTGCTATACTTGAATGTACCGGAAGTGACGTCATCGCGATTGGTGTGTATGTGGGTTGTGACCTTGGGTGGAGGCGTTGATCTGTGACGTCATTCTGCACAGTCGGGGAGTGCTGGAGAAAGGCAGTATGTTTTGAGAGATTTTGGTGAAATGTGGGCCATACGTAGTCCAATGTGTCATGTATGGTGTCATAATGAAGCTATCGTTGTGTAGAAGACTGGGGTGGTCGCGTTGATCTGTGGCGTCGTTGTACACATGCACTGCCAGGAAGTAATAGAGAAAGAGCAGTCTGTTGTGGGAGGTTTTGTCGATATGTGGCATACTTGATGTCCTATTGAAGCCCTCGTTGTGCAGAAAACGGGTGATGCGTTTATACAGGTCACGTGATGGTGACGTCATCAGTAGTAGAGAAAGGGCAGAGAAAGTGCTGGTAGTGTGGGCTGTATGACCTAGGGTGTAAGCAGTATACAGATACGGTCGAATTGGGTGCGCACTCGGAATTAGGCTCCTGCATACACCCCTAGGATGATACACGGGTCAATATGGGAGACTAGTAGCATGTGGTGGTGAACGGGCTCTCCCTGTGTACAGTGTAGAGTGTCCTGACCGACTAAGTTCCAGTGAGACGCACAGACGCGCTCTTGGAGTAGCAGAGAAAGTCAATTTTTGGCAAAACACCTCTACACCTCTAACAATGTCTCTTTCTATCATAACACCATCATCATTGTACAAAATCGTAATCTGTTTTTTTTTCTTAGAGTTCTCAGTGAAGTCACAGCGATATGGTCTCAACATCCATAGAATCTTATAGTTCATGCTCTCGAGAGGAGACGTCATCTTCTTTGAACAAGGTTGATGAGTCCGAATATGATGTTTAGGCCGATCGTCTAAATGGACCGTATCTCTAACATCCATTTCCTCTCCCCAGGAACACACAGTCTCGATCGAGTCGGGAGGGTCTGGAGGGTTCAAGCCAGAAGCCACCTTGACATGTTCAACAGTTCCACGTAACTCACCTCCCTCCCTTTTTCGCAAAACTTTGACAGCTTCGCGCCTAACTTGAAGTTTTGTCGGCCTTATGTACAACTTCCACAGTCTGCACATTCTCGTGCACTTGAACAGCCTGCACCTTCTCCCCAGTCTGCGCCGTCTCACCTCCCTTACTTCTCTGCGCCTCAACAGCCTACACCTTCTCACCTCCATACTTCCAGACTTCTCACCTCCCTTACTTCTCCGCTCTTCAACAGTCTACACCTTCTCACCTCCATACTTCTCACCTTCCTTACTTCTCTGCGCCTCAACAGTCTACACCTTCTCACCTCCATACTTTCCAATTCGTAACAGAAGCATAGGATATTGGAGTTTTCTTCACAGTTACAGTCAGCTCACCTCTCTGCGAAATATCACCACGATCGATCTCCATCTGCCCAACAGTTGTCAGACCATAGCAGGGTCATGCCAACTCTGATATCTGTCAGGATAAGGCTTTGCAAAGACGGCACGTATGCCCCGAAAAATGGTATTGAAAACACCGATCAACACTTTGCACTTGCCGATTTTCCCCTGATAGGACAAATTTTCCAGTTGATCCGTATCTGCCAACAAAAAACCCTTTTGCATATCTCGAATAGCGGTGGTCTTACCCGCTCGAACACTTTACCCAACTCACTGAAACAGTTCACAACATCTTCATCGTCAACGAAAGCCGTTATCTACAGGAGCTCCACTGTAACTCGGCGAGCAGCAAAGGTGGACAATTCCACTGTAAACTCGCCAAGGCTATCATCAGCCGAGCTTTCAGTCTGTCTGCGATTGGGTAGGCTCTCAGTATCAATTGGTAGACTCGCAGAATCAGCCGGCAAGCTAGCAGTATCTTCGTCTCTGATTGGTCTGAATGATGATGTGATATCCCATGGAATTGACAGTAACTTGAAACGCATTAACGACCATGACCGTCCGTCTTAACACCTGTAGACATCCGTCTTGACGCTTTAATGCCAGTCGACGCTCGGCTCAACACCTTAACGCAGTGTTTCAACTATATTTCAGTTATATCACGATGTTTGGGTCCACAGTTAGTCGCCTATTACGACAAACAGTCTGAGGGCCTATTTTTACCATGACCTGGGACGTGCACAACACCCCAGGTCAAACCGTATCAATACCTGGATACCTGTACTAACGCCATAACGGGTAGGTGACGTCACCGCATACATGAATTGACCCTGGAGTTTTGGCGCAAGTGACGTCTTCGCCGCTAGTGACTTTACTGAGCGCGCATATCGCTAGGCGGATGGTGCCACCTAAACACCTGTAGGTTGTAGGGTGCACCAGACACCACTAGACAAGCGCAAAAGCATGTGATGACATCACGTCCGGCAATGACATCAGATACCGAGAGCGTACCAGCTGATTCTGAGAGTCTACCGCCTGATACTGAAAGACTATCCTATGAGAGACAGGCTGCTGATAGCCAGGCTATGTCTCAGGGAATCCCGCGTTAGGAAGAAGAGAAACCCACCTTTTGGGATCGTATTGTGGCAGTGGCTATTAATATTCACGCCACTGGTATCGAAGACGCTGGGCAAGTACGGCAGGCGTACATCACATGTGTACCCATATCAGAAAAAATCAGCAATGGCCCTCTATATGACAGTATAGCTTGTTTCCGCTAGCAACGAGTCAAACGCATTAGGCCATCATGAAAACCAAGCGTCAATTGGAAGAGGATAAGGGGTCACCACCCATCGAGGCTCTGAAAAAGCGGAAATTGCAAAAACAGCTGTTCCAGGATATGCTGCCGTTACAGTATCCTGAACTGCACGGTGACGCTTAGGTGTGGACCCGACCAAAGGGACACGGACCAGAACAAATATGGCCGAAGATTGACACAATATGAACAACGATGAGTCTGATGCACGAACAAGAGCTTATATAGTATGTTACGGCTTCCTTCTGGACGGGTTATAGAGAGTCCATTTCACCATGATCACTACGGCAACCAGGTCCACGTTGATTAATTTAAAATTTGAACCAGACAACTGGGACGAAGCTATTATAGGGGTAACTGTACGCGAAGCCGAGAACCGAGGCCAAGTTTAGATCGTTGGTGTTCCGAGGAACTACACCTAGCTGAGACCGAGCTCATTAGCAATGTTGTCCTACGTCAACGAGAAAACATTGATCATATTATTAACGCAGCTTTACACCAAACTGAGACGACCCATGCATCCATGCTAATGAGAAATCATGCGTTGTCATCTTGTCACACTCATGGATGAGTCATCTTCATTTTATCCAGCCAATTTCTACGTTCCCACTTCGAACCTGCCTTGATTTATCTGACCCCTTCAGCGTTCAGAATCCGAGGTGTAAATTTCACCAGCTAACGACAGAAGAACCAACCAGAACGTACACATCGATTGCGAGTGAAGTCACATAGAGTGACATCATCCTTGAAGTCACATAGAGTGACATCATCCTTGAAGTCACATAGAGTGACATCATCCTCTATTAGCGGCGTCCTTCCTCCTAATATGGTGCCCACTAATTAGGTCAGCCAATCAATAACGCTCTTGTGCAAACCCATTTCGAATTTCAAATGTTTTCGAGGTCACTGACGTCTCGTGTCTATTTATAAGTTATTTGAACACTGAAGGGGTCCAGATATATCAAGGGAAGTTCGAAGTGGGAACGTAGAAATTGGCTGGATAAAATGAAGATGGGATGAGTGGGTGACACGACGAATTCTTTCCTGTAGTCATATAGTTGCTTTTTTAGTCACCAGACGTCAATTTTTCTCACCTCTTGCATGTCGCTCCAATTCTGGTGCATAAGAAACAGATACTACCCAAAGCCATTGTTGAAAGGAGTACAACTAACCATGTTCATGGAAACGCCGAGGCTCTCGCCTCCAACTAGCACAACTATTCACAAAGTTGACGAGTTGGACAGACCGAAAACGCGTAGAGGTAGACCTGAGCGAATGGACATTGCTTATGAACACGGACAAGAGCGAATATGAACGGCCATGCGTGCAATAAGGGCGGCCTGTTACATGAAGAGAGAGAATTTAATTGAATGTCGCGTTCAGCAATATTACAGCTGTATAGCGAAAAACAACAGAATCTCTCAGATCAAATATATATATAACAAAACTTACTCTCAGATGGGGACTTCTCACTGGACAAAAGCGACCGATGATAACAGCAAAAGACAGTAAACACCATAATAAACATACCCAGGGAAGCTCTCCAGCTAGAGTATGATGTAACATTGGTGATAATAAAATGTATGACACGCATATGCTTGTTGTGTTGATCTCTGTTTTTCTTTCATCTGTTTACGTTAATACAATATGGGATAGGTATACAAGTGTGTTACGCGGATCTTACACAAAGAGTGCCACCATAGAAAAAAAACAGATTTTGTGAGTGACAGTGAAGAAAGCGCCTTTCCCATGGAAAAAGCTAAATCCAAATATATTGTCTGGAAAGAACTGTTTGTCAAATATATAATGGATGAGTAAACGAAGGATATTGAGGAAAGGAAAGGCCAGTATTTGAGCCAGGGCTATAATGAAGATGAATCGTGTGAAACGGCTAAGGAAAATAATATCCCGAGAACGAGAAAGGAATGTCAAATTCATCACGATCAAGGGATGAAAAATTCATCACGATCAAGGGATGAAATTGGCACACAATATGATACCAATATATTCATAAGGAAATCCTGAAAAAACAAAATCTCCAGACGATATGAAGGCTAGTTCACAACAGCAAGAGTTGCTGATTATTAAGGATTTGATATTAAATCGTGTTGGAAGTTCCCATCTGATACCACAAGTGGCAGTCATCTAAAATGCATATGATTGAATTCAAGAAGCGTGGCAATAGTATATAGTGAAAATACAGTTCGAGAGCAATGGGTCTCCTCACATCTTTTAAACATTTTAAACGATATTACAAGTTATACTCCTAACTTGAAAAAAATAAATCCTCACGTATGTGAACTTGACAGATCTGGTCTTCATGATCATGATGCTTAATTTTCAAAATAATTGCAGACAGTTGATCAACATGGATTGATAGTTTATCAAAAACTCCTATTTTGAAGCAAAAATGACACCTCTCGCCAAAACCAATCCCAGGTCTTTCAACTGTAATCAAACTTTGTAATCTAGTACCGGTATATGCACAAATGTAATTTTGGTTTGAGGAGGAATATGTTTGTTACAAGGCAGATGCAAAAATTCCAAAACACTTTTAGAGAGCAGACAATGGGGCACTTTTGATCACTCGTGTCACCTGTAAATCTATATCATACAAATGTCCTCCAGAATTATGTTGAACCTACATTTCATTATGAAGAACTTAATTTGGGAAGTTCTGAATAAAGGTCTATTAAGAGTACAAAGGTTTTTTTCTGTAAAGCTAACATGTTCTTTACAGGTGAAAATGCATCTGGTTATTGGTTCTCTCGAACAGATCTCTTGCCACGCGCATTCTCGGGACCCAGGTCCGCCTAATGTTCACTAGATCATCATTATTTCGTGAAATTATTTAAAATTAATTATCATCTATTCGGTTAAAAATGAATCTCTCTTACCTATATTTGTACGGCAACCTTTTTTCCCTGTATTTTGCTGCTTATTCCATATTGCGTACAATTCAGATTGGCTAAAACTGACACAACCTAATGGTAAGATTTTCACATTATTGTTGGGTTACATGTATTTACATTTAGTCCAGGAACTAATAGCACTGCACATGCAATGTTAATATCTTAAGGCATACGCTTTTCAGAGTTAAAAAAAACCCGGCTCACTTCTTCAACACCTTTGTCCTATCTGGCCTGGGCGATTTGAGACCAGAACAAGCCCTGTTCCTCATCCCCACCCCTCAAATATTGCTCTTACTCATTGAGCTTTTCCACACTATACCCTTGGGTCCACACTATACCCTTGGGTCCACACTATACCCTTGGGTCCACACTATACCCTTGGGTCCACACTATACCCTTGGGTCCACACTCTACCCTTGGGTCCACACTATACCCTTGGGTCCACACTATACCCTTGGGTCCACACTATACCCTTGGGTCCACACTATACCCTTGGGTCCACACTATACCCTTGGGTCCACACTATACCCTTGGGTCCACACTATACCCTTGGGTCCACACTATACCCTTGGGTCCACACTATACCCTTGGGTCCACACTATACCCTTGGGTCCACACTATACCACTTGGGTCAAACTATACCCTTGGGTCCACACTATACCCTTGGGTCCACACTATACCCTTGGGTCCACACTATACCCTTGGGTCCACACTATACCCTTAGGTCCACACTATACCCTTGGGTCCACACTATACCCTTGGGTCCACACTGTGCTACCCTTGGGTCCACACTATACCCTTGGGTCCACACACTATACCCTTGGGTCCACACTATACCCTTGGGTCCACACTATACCCTTGGGTCCACACTATACCCTTGGGTCCACTATACCCTTGGGTCCACACTATACCCTTGAGTCCACACTATACCCTTGGGTCCACACTATACCCTTGGGTCCCACACTATACCCTTGGGTCCACACTATACCCTTGGAGTCCACACTATACCCTTGGGTCACACTATACCATGGGTCCACACTATACCCTTGGGTCCACACTATACCCTTGGGTCCACACTATACCCTTGGTCCACACTATACCCTTGGGTCCACACTATACCAGCAGGTCCCACACTATACCCTTGGGTCCACACTATACCCTTGGGTCACACACTATACCCTTGGGTCCACACTATACCCTTGGGTCCACTATACCCTTGGGTCCACACTATACCCTTGGGTCCACACTATACCCTTGGGTCCACACTATACCCTTGGGTCCACACTATACCCTTGGGTCACACTATACCCTTGGGTCCACTATACCCTTGGGTCCACACTATACCCTTGGGTCCACACTATACCCTTGGGTCCACACTATACCCTTGGGTCCACACTATACCCTTGGGTCCACACTATACCCTTGGGTCCACACTATACCCTTGGGTCCACACTATACCCTTGGGTCCACACTATACCCTTGGGTCCACACTATACCCTTGGGTCAAACTACACCGGAAAATGTAAAAATATCCCAGATGATCACCATGATGACGTCAGAGTGACATCATTTTTTTTGTAGTTGTGTTTTCGCAAAACCTGCATGATAAATTAGTAAATAATGATCTGGTGTGAAACAAAATAGGTTTGCCCACTTTTCCTCGCAGAAAAGAAGGCATTTTAAAGTAAAATGACCAAAATAACACTTTTCTTGTACCGTCACCATTTGAATTTATCTACATATGATCGTCTGCTCGAGGAGGTATGCAAATAGGCTAAAAATTACCGCAATATGATCAACTAACAAGTCACGGACTGTCAGCTCTCAAGTTTTTGTCGTTCCGGAGATCAGGTAGAAAGTTTGGTAGGTGGGGCCATAATGCCCCCTCCCCCCTGGCCTGGTAGGGTCAAGTTCCACTTCAAAAACTGTTGACCTCCAAATAAAACCAAACATAAGAGTGGTCAATCTGTGATGATTTGCGATTTTATTCATCAAGAATAGACCAGAACGCGTCTCCATGCTGTCTAGCCAATTTCTACGTTCCCACTTCGAACCTGCCTTGATTTATCTGACCCCTTTTAGTGTTCAAAATCCGAGGTGTAAATTTCACCAACGAACCAGAGACAAACCAATCAGAACGTTCACGCCGATTGTGTAGAGTGACATCATCCTCAATTAGCGGCATCGTTCCCCCTAATATGGTGTTTGTATTAGCCCACTATATAGGTCAGCCAATCAATAATGCTCTTGTACGACCCATTTCGAATTTCAAATGTTTTCGAGGTCAATGATATCTCGTGTCTATAAGTTCTTTAAAAATTGAAGGGGGCCAGATATATCAAGGGAAGTTCGAAGTGAGAACGTAGAAATTCGCTTGATGAAATGAAGATGGGTCCAAGGTGGCCCCTGGCCTAAACTGCTGGGATAGTAGCCCCCAAAAACGGAAAATGCTTCTATCATGCCTGTTTTATGCACAGCATACGATTCAAGACCAATGTCATATCTCATACATAAAAGAGCAAACCTACTAAGCACACAATAAAAATACACAATGATAGGAATGTGAAATTTTTATTGGAAAACAGAAAATTTGAAAACGAGGACCATGTGTGAACCAATAGATATTACTGGTTCCACTGCAAAGCCAATGGACATGCTGGAGACTAAAGAAATTTAAATGAGATACCGTACCAATGAACAGGATTCAGCTATAATATCAATATTAGAGAGAGAAGTGCATTATCATGTAATGAACTTGATGTGATATTTTCAGAGGTCTTGCCGGCATCATTGAAACTGTCGACTGCTTCTCTCTTGCAGGAAACTAGCCTATTTTTATGTATACTAGGATTTTTTCCGAATTTGGTGCTAATGCTGTTTATGGAATATGACCAGGTCTTCAGATTATGGATGCGGACATTTTTTTAATGGACGACGGCTGAATAATGAATGGCAAGACCAGAAGCCTGAAATAAGCAAATTACTTCATTATCCACATGGCCAACAAACAGGTGTACACTATGAAGATCTGCCTGGTAAATTAATGAATCAGTGCTACAGTGTAATTAAAGAGCCATGGTCCCTTTGCCCAGGTAGCGGCCCATACATACTGCGCACTAACACGCATCCAACCCTCCTGGTGGTCGGTGAACAAAGGTGACATACTACGCACTGGGACGCACTCAGACGAGGATTTTTAAGGCCAACCAAAGTAAATTATTTGTTGAATGGAATTTTTTTTATGACATACCGTTGCTATTAACACAAAAAATTCTGGTATACAACCGTGTTCTTGAATGAAAATAAGCAAATCAAATATAGGTGTTGCGAATTCGTACTGGAGAGGTTATATCTACAGCAGTTTGTACTCATTCGTGTCCCTGATCTGCATAAACCGAAACAAAAATGTGCGGAAACATTTTCTGGTAACAGTAACTGACTTGACTAGTATTCACTCGTGGACAGCCCAATGTTGAGCAAGTCTGTATCTTTTGTTACATCATTGCATAGGTCAGAGTATTTGTCCTCCTTCATTCTCATGTTTCTGTGGTATACATAGGTGTGATGCTTACCAGTAATTTCTGGCTTGGCCTGACCTTGTCTAGTTCTCACACACGGTAGCAATAGGCGATATTTTAGTGCATTCAAAAATATAACAGCAGAGCTTCTGTTGATGGTTCATACACAAATATAAATAAATGTGTATTAATCTATCTGCACACGGCAGTGATTTATATTAAGATGTCACCGATTCTAGCCATCGTGAAATACATTTAGAACGATCAATGATAAATGCTAATGAAATTAATTATCTTGCATAATTAGTTCCAAGCTTCAAACTATTAAAAGCAATTTCTTTTGATAATATTCCGGATGGGGAAATGCCAAAAGTGAAATAAAACTAAGGAAAAAATGATCACATTATAAATGATAAAAATGGGGCTCGAACCCACAACGATGAAAAACGGCCTATCTGCGGTCTCAAGCCCAGGGTCTAACCTGTTGAGCTATTAGATAACCATAGCTTCATGTCACTGAATAGAAAACACATTTGTGGCAAGAAGACGACCAATAAAATATTTTTTAATTTCATTTTTTAGTGATCAAGGCAAGTCAGAACCAAAATATATTTATGGTTAAACCGTATGGAATTGATGTAGGAATTGGCTTTTATTCTGGTTCTAGACTGCCTACTATACAAATTTCTTTCCAAAAGAGCTTAAAATACGTCCAATTTATTGAAAATGAGCTTTCTACACGTTTTCAACTTGCAATCCGATCCTTGTTCGAAACAAGCTTACCTCGTTTTCTTTAAATATTGGAACTTAAGGATGTGTACTATGGGGTATTGCTTCAAAAATAACACTTCCATAACATTTTTCCAAAGGGCCTAGCTGTGGGCCGATGGCTAGGGAAAGGGGCCAAAGGGGCCATGGTTCTTTACTCTTCGGTAAAGCGCATAATGAAATCATGCAATTTGATCTTGGAAATATAGATTAAGGCCAGTCATCTTCAAAAAAATTCTGGTCTAGTCACATATGGAATGTGAATTAGGAGATCTTAGACTTAACATATATATGATTTGACCTTTATGAAATAGGTAAGAAATAGGTCAAGGTCAGTGATATTCACTATACTTCAGGTCCAGGCATACGTGGTATAAATTTGGAAAATGTACATGTAGCTATAATCCTTCATGGAATATTGTACTAAATAGAATCTGACCTGAATAAAATAAGTCAAGGTCAGTCATCTTTGGCACACCATTGGACCATTGCCAGATGAATACATAGTATTAATTCGGAAAGTTCAGCTATATTTCTTCCTGTTACATGTATATCATAATAAACAGTTATGACCTTGACAATATAGGTCAAGGTCTGTTAACTGAGATACGGTTCTAGTCAATCACCAGCTGCATATGTAATATGAATTACCATAGCTTTAAGTTTAATCCTTCAAAAATAACAGCAAAAATACTAGAATTTGAGCTATACTAGAAATAGGTCAAGGTCAGACACTTTCAGCACACCTCTGGACCATTGCCAGATGTATACATACTACTAATTTGCAAAGTCTAACTATATTTATTCATCTTATATCATAATAAACACTATATGACCTTGACAAAATATAGGTTAAGGTCAGTCAACTGGTACAGGCTTCTAGTCAATCACCAGTTGCATATGTAATATGAATTTGAAGATCCTAGCTTTAAAGGAGTACTTACCTTATTTTTGAGTGTGACTATATCTATGAGCACGCGCATTTCAAACCTTATTATATAAAACTTATGTTGATAAAACGCTAAATAAAAGAAATATTGAATATTTTGCTGCTCGCCACGGCGTGCACTGGGCGCCGCCATTGCACTACTGCGTGACGTTTTTAGATGAGCGGAAGTAAGTTTATACTCATCTAAAAATGTCACAACGTCATGGAAACTTAAGCTTGATCGTGCTGATCATGCCGATAATTCATACGAGAAGGAACCCAGTAAATCCACTGCCGTTCTAGTTGATTTTAGTTTTTCAAGTGTAATCATGAAAATGTTTACGAACTTAAAGGCATCGTCGTTCAACTCAAATCACTGGATAATTGCAGAGAACGCTCTTTTAGTTTACTGCTCAGATTCAAATTTTGTCCAAATTGAATCGAGAAATTCTCCGCTGAAAAACTTGGGGAATGAATTCTTCAGTTGTCGGAGATAACCTAAACCACTTTCCTTTTAGGAATTACCCCCGTGTGAATTGCCGCGCCAGTTTTTTCCTCGAATTAAAAGTAATTCATATGTCCGTAGTTGGAACGTTCCTGGATCAAGCATTAGCCGTGACATTGTCCTGAATGCTGACGTCATCAATCACGTCATCCCACAGCCAACATGGCGGCGCCCACGTCGACGTCAAAGGAGAAACATGGCTTCACAAATTGTAATAAAAATAATAGGTTATCGCCCCCAACGAAATAAAATAGTTGGTTATATTTCTTTAAGAGTCTAACCTTTGTAATAGGAACCTATATTAAATTAGGTACATGTAAGTACTCCTTTAATCCTTCAAACAATATAGCAAACACTAGAATTGACCTTGATAAAATAGATCAAGGTTGAACATTTAAAATAGGCATATGTGATATGAATTTACAATGCCTGGCTGTAATTAGTCTTGAGATATTGTGTCCACAAGAAAGATGGCCAGATGGAAGGACGGACAGATGGACAGACAGATGATGCTGACGACATTCCCTTCAGGTAAAATTTGTCCAAGGTGTAATAATACTGGTATATTTTTTATCTCTTGTGTATATGATGAAATAAATGATGTACCAATGCCTCTTCCTAAATATCACTTTTGAACAAGTGAGTGAGTAGGATTTAACGTCGTTTTCAACATTTTTTCAGTCATATCCCGACGGTGCCTACATGTGCCAGAACACGAGAGTGTCCACAGTTCCTATTATCCTGGACACTGATCAGCCCAGCCAGTACAGCACCCGGTCACCCATCCAAGTATCACTTTTGAACAATGGATTGACTCAGCACATTGATGCATGGCCTGATGTGTGGCTCCCGACTCAAATGTTCGGTTCATACTTCATCATTCTCGCCTATGCGGATAAATAATATAGGGAATATTTTAAACTGGTGATAACTGATGAAAATATTGCAAATATGCATCAATTGACTCTACTTTTTCACGAAAAGACCATCAATGCTTACAAACACAATAATTTTGGCAATTTCAAACCGAAACAAAGAACACAAATACAATCAGAGGTTAATTGGATGTATAACCCCTCCCCCACCAAGGCTGAGGGGTTAAAAAAATGATGTCACATCTATTTAACAATTCGCCAGGTACATGTAAGTGTCGAACTTCTGTGTGAAGTAGTCCGGAAATTACAGCCCCGAAAAGAATATACATATTTTATATACATTGCAGCTTATATTGTTTTTTGCTGATAAAGGGCATTTCTGGGAAATATAATTAAAATGGGCAAACAGGACAGTGCACACCTGAATGATACTAATTATTTTCAATTTCAAACTTCTATACCAAAAATAAAGGGAGATACAGACCGGACCAGAAAGTACTGCAGTAGCATATACTGATGCTGAAAATAAAAAGGTCATAATTGGAAAATTCTTGAAACAGGCAAAAAAAATCAGATAGAGCACATTGGCAGGGCACCGAGCATCTTCCGAATCAGATTTGAAGTTGTCGATCAAATAATAGCACAGTTGTCGATCAGAAAAGCACATATTGATGCTAAATGTGGAAAATAAACGAAACAGTCAAAACCTGACAGTGCACATCTGCAAGGTACTAAGCTTCTTCCATGCAAGTTCTTTGAAGGGAGATACAGCCTGGACAACAATATACTATAGAAATATTGATGTCATCGATAAAGGGCCATATTACTCACTGAAAATCACTGAAAGAAGTATTGAAAACATGACACTGCACACCTACAAGAAACTTAGCATCCTCCAATTTAGTTTCGAAGTTTCAAATAGTAGCCTATTTTTGTCCAGACATATTTGTCCATACGAACTGACAACGACAAAGTGATTTCACTCTAATTAGAGGAGGGAGGAGGGGAAAATATAACAGCTTTTACTACTTTAAAGTATTCCCTCATATTACAAGCATAGGCAGTAATGGAGAAGTGTGAACCGAAATTTACAGCAGATCCATCATTACTTAAAAATTTATATTGAAGAAAGAAGCATTGATCATTTTTTCATTCAAATCATAGCCAGTTGTGACTGAGAGAGGAGACAATAGCCAATTTACCAGCCCCGACCGAGAGAGGGGACTATAGCTCATTACCAGCCCTGAGTGAGAGATGGGACAAATTCACAATAGCCCATCAACCAGTGCTGAATTAGAGTGGGGACAATAGCCAATTTACCAGCCCTGACTGAGATATGAGACAATAGCCCATTTATCAGCATGAAACTATAGCCCATTTACCAGCCCTGACTAAAGAGAGGGGACAATAGCCCATTTACCAGTCCCGATGGAGGGAGGGACAACAGCCTGCTTACCAAATCAGCAATCCATTCACACTAGCACACACAGGGAGAGGGGGAAGACAGGCAAAACCACTGAACTTTCACAGGACATTGATTTAAGCTGGTCTCTTATGAAAAATGACAAAATCAACAAATGTGCCATTTTCTCAAAAATGGCTAGAAAGAAATATTAAATATTTGGTGCAAAAATGTGAATTGATAGTACATGTACGTTCGGCATATAACAAATTGGTTTCATATCTTTCCATCCGTTTTCATATAATCAGCATTTTTGTTCATTTTCCTCAATGTTTTTCATAAGAACTCAGCTTGTAAATGCTAGTGAAAGCCCACTTGTTCGGTCTATGCCATTTCTTTATGTATACGCTGGTGCTTAACAATCATGCACAGGGTATTGTCTATGGACACTATGGATACTGACAGAGGAAGGGAAAGCAGGCGACACTTTCACGATTCCTTTGAATTGGGGCCAAAAACACTATTATTGGACGAATCTGGTCTCCAAATTAACGTTGATCTGTGTGTAACCATAGATACATGAAGCTTGAATGGCTAGTGAAAACATTATGCTGAATCTGTACTTTTTGCTGCAAACTTTATCTATTTTTTTTCAGTTGTGAATTTTGGATTATAATCTAAGATATGTTTAAATTTGGGTATCCCTCAGTAACATTAGGGAGTTCAGCTCAGGGGCTAAATGATGTACGAATTTAATGAAAAACACAATTTCACTGTCCTGCAACTTTGCGTGAATTTACGTGCTAAACATCCGTAAAATGAATTGTTTTTATCAGACAGTGTCCTACAATAAATATTCTTTAAGCTCCTTGTGGTTTTATTAATTTCTCTTTGCTATTTCATCGTACATGTTAAACATTTCATGTCCAAATTCGGCCAGAGACTGTACCAGCGAAAGACGGACGTCGCCATATTTATCAAAACAGTCGAAACTCCGACGTTCGTCATCAGGGAGCCAATGGAAAAATGTCTTT
The DNA here is from genome assembly GCA_036873755.1 of Hanleya hanleyi. NCBI lineage: Eukaryota > Metazoa > Mollusca > Polyplacophora > Lepidopleurida > Hanleyidae > Hanleya > Hanleya hanleyi. The sequence continues at coordinate 65,941 of JAVTVY010022567.1, read as the reverse complement.
CAAACGAACATGGTTTTAAAACGAGAATCTCGTAGATTGTCGTGATATGCGTGGTTTCAAAAATTTCCCACGGGAAGGACTTACCAGGTCAATTTTCTTCATTGGTGGCCGGCCGACGGACGACCATGGAGGCCGCAGCTAGTCTCACGCGTACAGTCGGAAAGCTGAATGTATCCTGCGCCTTTTGAACTGGAAGATTTTGATAAATTTAAGCCAGCTATTCCACGAAATGTCTCTGGAAAAAACAGTCCCCTCCACTTCCGAAGTTGCCGCCATTTTGTGACGCTTTCCTATGAACCCGATTCCTATCACCTCCCCTTTACCTCACTTCCTGAATTCGTTGGGAGTATGAAAACACATTGGTGGTTTGCCAACCCTGTTCCCGCTGACTCAAGGCGCTGTCTCCCGCTGACTCAAGGGAGATAATTGAGTAGTAGCTTTTGCCATCAGATTTACTGTCTTCAGTTTTCCAGCTGTATTGACCATATACGTGTTATGATCGTTGAAAAATAATTATAATATCGTTCTCTCAACAGAATATTCTTACAGTTATTGTGATAATTAATTTCTTCATTATTTATTTAAATTAAGTTACTTATTTTTTCCATATGCAAAATCTTCATTTTTCCTATTATTTTTTTATTTTTTTAATTTTTTTTTTAACAAAACTATTTTAATACAGGGAATAGGTGTGTTCAGGTTTTAGATAATATGGAAAGTTCTTGTATACATTTTGAATTCATCTTTCTAGAGTATTTGAAAAGATAATTACTTTTTTTTTACCACACCCCACCCCCCCCCCCCATCCCCACCCGGCATGGGGCATATACAGCTTTTAATCTAGGTGGCAGCCATCTTGTTTTTTTTATCGCAACTTTCATTTCTTCTTCTGATACTTTGCCAGATATCTCAAATATTTCAAATTTGGGTAGCTGAAGACATATGGTGGTGGTCATTTGCTGTTTTGATTCCCCTAAATGTCCATTTGATCTGAATTCAGAATATCTGTAATATGCAAATTTATGCAAATGAGCGGATTATCTTCATTCCGAGAGAAAAATAAATATATTTTTTGGAATCGTCATAAAAAATTGACTTGAAGTGTGTCGTTTTGGTGAAATTATATGAAAAATGGTCAATATTGTTACATTTTTGTCTCTATTTTGCGATTTTGTCCCCTTTTTCAGTGCCATGGGTCCAATGTAGGAGTATATGGTCAGAGTTCCGAAAGAATGTCCTTTATAGGGATCTTCAAATGACACGAGCTTCGCTAATACTTGATCGATTTCAATTTCGTAAACTGAGATATATTCCTCTCAGAACTAAATTTGATAAAAACTTGATTGTCTGGATGATAATGTAAAATAAAATTTGAGCTGAACTCCCTAGTAACATGCCCGTACACAGAAACTATTCACCTTTTTCCCAGTTTTGTATCATAGTGGGCTTGTGAACATTTATGAGGGCTAGTGAATACACAATTGCCTAGATATGTGCCATTATCCTTTTATATAACACTGTACTGTGTACTTACTGATGTAATATATAGCAAACTGTTTCATGGATCCGAGGATATCAGGAAAACCTGTCCACGTTACATTGTACTTCCCTAACAGATCCCTGAAACACAGAAGATATTAAAACATAGTACACACACATATATATATATGTATATAATGGGTACACTGCAACAAGAAATTGAAGAAAGAAAACATGTTCAGTATATCCTCAGTTCAACTAGTATAGTTTGAAGGAGATATATTTCGGAAGCAATGACTATATGTCTGGTTAGCTTTGGCTGGACTAAGAGGTGAAGCGGTGAAATTCTATCACCAAAAGCATGGTTTAAATTGTAACTGACTGCTTCATCTCAAGTTATTTGGTGGGAGAGTTTCATGTACAAGCTTTTCATATGAAATAGAATCAAGTCCTTAGATCTTTGTACTTCTGCAATGGACACATGAGAATGCCAGAATACTGGCCCCCTAAAAATGGGAAAATACCATTTTCAACGTTGTATGATTTCTGGGCCAGTGACTTTGACCTTTGACCTCAACTTTCACATGTGATATATTGTCCATTTATGCAACCTTTCTATCACTTCACTTCACAATTCGTACCAACATGTGAAAATTCATTTAAAATGAAAAATTCCACCAAATTGAGCTTTTGGAGACCTCAAATTCAAGGGAAGTAATCTAAATTCTCAAAATGCCCCCAAATTCATTTATGTCAACGGTTCAACTCGCACCATGGATAGGGCCCCCGAGATAATCCTTCATGTCTAAATGTGTGTTTGAATGACTCGATTTAAACCTTTTTTTCACGAAATAGCACATGCTGCAGATTTTAATTTCATGTCATAGCAATCAAGCTAGAACTTCAGTGTACATATTTGTTCTCTTGTCGTTACATTAAAACATCAATTATTTTTAGGGCATTTTTTTCGATTTCAACCACACCACGTATAGGCCAAGATTCCGCCTTATCGTACATCATCTCCTTTCATACCCTTCTCATGTAGATCCAACTGAAAGAAATTGACACGTGTTCTGATTCTGTCCTCTTCCCGTTTTCAGTCGAGAAATTTAATATCAGGATATCGCTCAATCAGAGGCTTGCGCAATGGAAACAGAAGATAAACGGGAAGTGATAGTTCTGTCAGTTGATTGTTTAACTGGGCTAAGATCGACAAACAGGAAGTGATAGAACTTTCTATCAGTTGATTGTTTAACTGGGCTAAGGGAGCTAAACAGGAAGTGATATAGTTCTGTCAATTGATTGTTTAACTGGGCTAAGACTGACAAACAGGAAGTGATAGTTCTGTCAGTCGATTGTTTAACTGGGCTAAGGGAGCTTCTTGAAACTGGGGCATGCTAGGAACTAGCATATGCCATTCCAATTGAACTCCTCTGCATCCAAATCAAAACACCAAACTGGGCACAGTGTATCCCATTTGGATAACCGGCATATATGGCAGTCCTATAGATCAAGGAACTCATGCTCTAATTTCAAGAAGCTCCCTAAGATTGACAAACAGGAAGTGGCAAGCAAAGAATTGGATTGAAAAGCTGGTAAATATTGTGCATGAAAACAAGATAAAAAACTATGAAGAGCTGGCATACTTACCGGGCTAACGTCTCATTCTGGAGGTAATCGATAGTTTTATTTTCAGCGATTAGTATATTTTGTATCATCCCAAAATCGACGAATGAATCCACCATGTCACCAAAGACTATAATCATACAGGGGAGAGCAGCGCCGTGTATAGTGGCCGCCAGAGATCCTATAAACATCATGAAGGCATCCAGACATGTGGCGAACCGCAACTGTGTGGGAGAGAGACAAAGAATGAGGATTTCAGATATATCGGATACTCCTAATAATTAATCAAATGTGTATTAAGGTACATGTAAATTACATAGCTGCTCACCTCCCTCATAGCTAGGTCGCATGCCTATTCTTTCTCATGTCAGTAATATAAATATGATTATATTCACACACTTACTTTCAGCTGTGCGCCCTTTCTGGCATGGTTTTTGTTGATAGAATGGTACAATGAATATAAATCAACCTGAATGGATGCTGAAATCATCATCTTTCAGTGAATAATTCTAATTAACTTCACCGCGAACTTCAGCGAAGTTACATGTACATGGTGGATAATCAAAACTAAGTGTTTATGTGTCATATGATATGTAACTAGGCTATGCATGCGCTTATCCACCATGTGCCTATACGCTATCGGCTGCTTAGAAAATTTGAATTTTTTGCTGAAATATGGCGATTTTGGCATCCACTTAGGTTGATTTATCTTCCTTGTACCATATTCTCAACAAAATCCATGCCAGAAAGGCACAAACCTGAAGTGTAAGTGTGTGATAATCTTATTTTTTTATTACTGGCATGGGAAAGAATAGGCTTGTGGCATACACGTAGCTTCTAGGGAGGCGAATAGGTATGGATCTTAGCTAATGGTGATATTATGTACATTGTGTATATACAGATATCAGCAAAGATTGATCACATTTCTCATCAATGAGGACCATTTGAAAATCACATGTATTGTTTGAAATGTCATCGTCTCGAAACAAAGAAGCATGAGCACATCTATTCACTACTGGATGAATCTTTATGGTACACGGGGCAAAATATTCTCAAATCATTCAAACTATCAACTATTCAGTAAGATTCCAAGTATATGTGTACATTTGTAAATATGTTCATCTCAAATTCCTGTATGTCATGTTTTAGCTTTATAATATTGCATGAGACCATATGTAAAGATAATATACTTTTATATTTCATATTTCATTTTTGGCACTCCAAGCCGAAGGGGCCCAAAACCTCATGGGGTTTTGTTTGGCAGCACATGCACAGGTTATTATTGCTACATGTACAGTCTCTACATCAAGGGAGGTAATCACCTTACTGGGTAAGACATGGAGATGAACATTGAATTTAACCTGTAAATTGCTGTGTCATGACTACATCATGTACATGTGAATATATAGATTGTATCCACAGCAGTACTAATATTATACATGTACATTTTATAACCCTACGACAGCCAGGATGATCTACATCTACCATGTGTACATGTTCATAAAGGAAGTCTTAGTATGAGCAAATAATCAATATTCACTGAGAGGCACACAATCTACATGTACGATGATGTAGGATAGCCTTCCATTTTACATTTTCACCATGATATATGCCATGACTGTAGTGTAGCCCATTGATGGACTATCAAAGATATGGGTGTTTATATGCTAAGGTGTAACAAATACATGTATGGGACACTGAAGCTCAAAATATAAAATAGACTACAGCTCTTCTTCTTTACATTATTTGATGGCGATATCTCTCAGCTATATTAAAATTATAGAGTTAACAGTCTTCAAGTGTGTTAGTATTCTCAGACCTGTTTTAGTACAGCATCACTGAAAATGTTGGACAAACACAGGACGGAAAATGGGGGGTAAAACAATACATAATAAGGGAATAGAAAATGGATTTCTACTGCAAGGGGACTTTTAGGACAGTATATTTTACATATATGAACACTTTCAGTGTTTGATCTGAAAAATTTAACGTATCTGTGAAGAAAATAGTACAAAGCATGACAAAGTGTCGGACAAACAAAGACGGAAAAGCTGATGGAAACGTATCTTTTTTTAAATTAATAGGCACTTAATTGAAATAAACTATGTTGAAAATTATAAAGTTATGTGAAGAATACAAGGTTCTTTAACTTGATATGAAAATAAAAGTTATTTACTATTTTTTTAAAATATGCCTTTATGCCCCAAAATAGTTGGACAAACTAAGACGGACAATGTTAAACAAATGGGGAGGAAAACCTGTCCGTCTTTGTTTGTCCGACATTTGAAAATACTACAATTATGAATACCACAAACCAAACAGTGCTTAGGTACAGAGAAGAAATGACTGTGTATCACTATAAGTGTGTATTTTGATGGTCTGCTCTGAATATGCACTCAGAATATGCTGAAAATTTACAAATGTGTCGGACAAACGAGGACGGATTATGTCGGACAAACACTGGCAGGCAATGAAGACGGACACTGCATTTTGGTAGTGTAAAGCTAAAGTACATGGGATGGAAGTATAAAATTTGGGGCATGTGTCACCCATCACACAAGCAAGGGGAATCACAAACCCCATGAAATATTACTGCAAATAAAGTTAATTAGCATAATTAGTATGTCGGACGTAACATAAGACGGAAAATCTGAAGATTTTTGATAAATCTAATTTTTTTAAATATGTGTTTGCAAAATTTGTCAGGAACTTTACATTCAGGAAAAGACAGAAGGGGCATAACTTTCATTGTAATAAGGTTGGCATCATTAACTATGTAGTTGTGAGTACTTAGAGATCTCTACAATGAGGGCTTATTGGAGGACGGAGAGTGTTACGTCCAACCGTGGTGGTTAGGACCTTAAAATTCTTTTGTTAAATCACACTTTTGCCACTTTAACTGTGCATCAATTTCTACCTTCAGATCCATTCCACCTAGTGACTACAAAGAAAGTCATCTTCTATGTGTATTATTACATATAAAAGCATCTTTTGGATGTCACCATGGTGTATGTCACAATCTTGGTGCAAATATTGGCCTCAAATCAAGCTTAATTAAGTTAATTAAAATCAAATAATTTGAAGTTGAACCTGTTATTATCTTTTCTATCTCCACAACACTCAGACAAAATAGTGGCATTTCCAGAAGTTAAAATTTCTTCATACATGTATGTAACTGTAATAAGTGACTTCAACATGAAGTGCCTGTTTGTTACACCTTAGCATATTAGTACCCATATACATGATCTATACCCAGCACAGAAATATGATGATACCTTAGGCATTGTTGGGGTGAAATAAAACACAGGAAGGAAGCAATCAGAGATTGCTCAATTGTATGCCCCCCCTTCCGCTTTAATGCGACACTGCCCCGCCATTGTCCTGTTCTGTATTGGTCGGTGGAGGCCTTCATGATTATGAAAATTCTATTTCAGTCAATTTTTTTGCCATGCCTCGCGTAATACATATTCAAAGTATCGACCAACAAGTGATAATACAATGCTTTGATGCAAGATGGTCGCCGGGGCTTTCGTCCAATCCGAAAATGAGACCTACATTCCTTGGGAGTATATTGTGGTGAAATTATGAAGCGATCAGTAAACTTTGAATTTTGCACCCAATTAACTCTTTTTGGGGCAATTTCATGCTTCAGGACCTATGTGGTCTGCTTTGGAATGTAGAATGACATATATATAGCCATTTCCAAATCGGTTATGGACCGAGATCCAGCCTGGACAAATAAATATATCCCATTCACTTAGGTTTGATAAACAAAGGATCATAACTCTTCAAAATATAACCGAAAGCAGAGAAACTTCATCCTGCACAACTATGGGGCATTGATCACATATCATGCAAATTTCATACTTGTCCATGCAATATTAACCGAGATCCAGCCTGGACAAGTCCCAATTCACAAAGATTTCAAGAAAAAAGGGCCATAACTCTTGAAAATATAAGCGAAACGCGGATAAACTTCATGCTGCACAACTACAGGGCACTGACCACACATCCTGCAAATTTCTTAATTGTCCATACAACATTAACCGAGATTCAGCCTGGACAAGTCTCAATTCACAAAGATTTGAAGAAAAAAAGGGCCATAACTCTTGAAAATATACGCAAAACGCGGAGAAACTTCATGCTGCACAACTACAGGGCACTGACCACATATGCTGCAAATTTCATAATTGTCCCTACAATATTAACCGAGATCCAGCCCGGACAAGTCCCAATTCATGGAGATTTCAGGAACAAAGGGCCATAACTCTTGAAAATATAAGCGAAACTGGGAGAAACTTTACGCTGCACAACTGTGGGGCACTGACCACATATCATGCAAATTTCATACTTGTCCATACAATATTAACCAAGATCCAGCCCGGACAAGTCCCATTCACAGAGATTTCAGAAAAAGGGCCATAACTCTTGAAAATTATACCGAAACTCGGAAAAAACTGTACGCTGCACAACTACGAGGTACTGGGCACATTCCATGCAAGTTTCAATCCTGTCCATCAAATATTAACCGAGGTATCGCGCGGACAAGAAACTCGGACGGACAGACGGACAGACGGACGGCAAGACGGACGGACGGACGGACAGACGGACGGACAAAACGATCGCTTATGCCCCCCCTCTAATTAGAGGGGGGGCATAATGAAGGATATTCATTGATTAGAGTTGTATCAATTTGATCACCTCAGTATATGCAGGCCCAACTCTTACACATACATGTACATGTACATGTTTTCTACTCTGTGATCTCAAAACTTCTACACCCTGGTTATTCTATATGTACATGGGGTCCAGTAAATCCTCTATTCAATCACCCTATTAAAATTCAATCGCCCCCAATTTTTTTTGGACAAACTTAAATCAGTGATTCTGATAAATATGATCAAGTTATGAAATCATTAATAATAATATTATGTAATAATGGATTATCTGCATGATTTTCAACAATTTCCTGTTCTAATAAATTTAATTGGTGCTAATTTTATACTCCGGGAATGTGACTTCCCGTGATTGCCTTATTATTGGATTTACTAATACTGTTATTCTCTTCACATTTTATCAGTGATATACATGTAGTGAGATGGTCTGTAAGGATGGGGGCATATGCAGGACCAAATTCATACCGTTAACCGGTACCCAAATTACAGATTTTGTGTTTTAACATATTGTTAAATCTACATTCATTTGCAAGTTTAGGGGTTGAAAGTGTCTTAAAACTTTTCTTATTTTAAGGTTTTCTTTTATGATTTTGTGCATATTTACTTTGTTACATTTCCAACTTTTTATCCCAAATTGGAAGGTTCTGTTGGAACCCAAATTTGAAACCTGTATTTGACCATGAAGGACCAATTAGTGAGTGAATATGATTTAACGTCGCTTTCAACTATATTTCAGTCATATCACGACGTTGGGTCCTATTCCTTTTCACATCCGGGAACCACACGTGTGAGGTCCTATTCCTTTTCACACCCGGGAACCCCACGGGTGCCTCAGTTAGTCGTCTCTTACAACAAGCTGTCTGAGGAGCTGAGGCCTATTCTTACAATGACCTGCAGTGAAGGACCAATTAATGAAGATCATATACAGGAGGCAGCTTGTGGACCTTTTGGTCAAGCACTTCAGTGTATTTAGTATCAGGGGTAAAGAAAAGGGAAGTGTTTTAGTTCTTAGATATCTTATAATATCTTGCACGTAGCTTTGAGAGCTCCAAAATAATTCAGATTATTCATAGGTCAAATTCATAGAAATACATGTAGTGTATCAACCACTGTTTGATATCAATTTAATACATACATAAGGCCTACACTATATTCAGTTCGGGGGTCATAATTATTGACTGTCACCTGAGATATTCAAGTGTTTAAATTATCAAGTCATAAAATAACGAATGTTCATAAAACACGAATTTATAGTACATGTACAGTGGCATTTTACAATTGGCAATGTGTCAGCCAACGTTTTTTTAGTTTAGGTGATTTGTATGGAGTTCAATGTTCAACAGACAAAAAAATTAAACTTATTTATCTATTTATTTATTTTTTTTATAAGTATCTTTCTTGTTCTTTATTAAGAAAAATGATTGGGGGATGGGGGGGGGGGGTGAAAGGTGACAGTAGGATTAAACGTTGATTTTAACAATTTTTCAGTCATATCATGGCAGTGCCTACATGCGCCAGAACACTGTAAGTGTGTTCACAGTCCTGATTATCCTGGATACTATTAGTTATTCAGGTTATTCCGAGAGTTTACGAAAACTTATGACCCTCCCTGAACCTCGTACATCCTGAGGCATCAACCAAAGGGTGTATGCGTTTCAGGGAGGGTCATAACTTTTTATACACCCTGGCAAAACCCTGAATAACGAATTTATTATCCTGAAAGCCTTTTTTAAATTAACATATCGAATTATAGTGTAAATACGAAGCTGCGCATCTGAAAAACCCCTCGGCTCTGGATGCCAGCCATCCATAATGTATTCAATTTGAATCAAGACTTCAGGAACACCAAGCAGTCAAGTGACAAATATACAGATTATGAAAAATTTTGCAATTAGGAATGGCCTCTAAGGTTTCCGTCCAATCAGAGAAACCGGTATTCATTACATAATTCCCTTGATGCATCGATGATGTACACCAAATTTTACATCGAGCATTTGAAAGTTATCAGAGATAGAGATCATTAATGATTTCGCATAAATTAACAAGAGCCCAAGGAGCTTCAATATACGCCCGTATATCTGGAATTACACTGGTCTGAATTTCTAGATTGTTAATGGCCTTGATCCGAATTGGTAGCTAGCAATCCAAAGAAAGGTCTACGATTTTATGCTTCTGAGAATGTAACATACATCACATCTTATATTGAATGATAAACTAAAATGGGCTGAACTCTTGGTAACTAGGTGACCTTGAAACAAGAGTCGAGAGCTCACATATTCCACACTGAAATTGACAATAGTCAAACACAAGAAAATAGTAGTTTTCTTTCAAATGGATTCCTTTCAGGCGAGAAAATTTTTCATGAAGGTAGAAGGATGTGAAGAAAGTGATGAAGTAAACCTTTGTTCTTGAGTTAAATAATAAGCAGGTATAAAGTTCATAAAGGACCCGTCTCTCCATTAAATTAGTAAATTTTATTTCACAACAATTTAACTAAATGTAGCCGTTTCTTACATGTATCAAACATGGGAGACAACTCCACAGGACAAATGCCATATACATGTAGGGGAGACAAGTCTGAATATTCCAACCTAACACATATGGGCAGCTAAACTTGATTCAGTTTTGGGGGACTGTGACCTTGACTTTTGACAAATTGATCTCTCTTTGCAAAGCGAGTAAGCTATACCCAAAGTTTGGTATCAATCCATACCTTGAAACTAGAGATATCGCATGGACAACTAATGTTAATGGATGAATGGACAGAATGCAACATCGCATTACAGGATCTCGTCTTCGACAGGTATATGAAAATGTGACTTTTAATGATTTCTCGAGTATGGAGTCTCAGTGACCTTGACCTTTGACCCACATGTTGGTATGTAACGCATCATGTCCCTCTAACTTGAATGTATCTACTGGCACAAAAAAGGTTATTTTTGATGATTTCAAATTTTTGGGTCACAGTGACCTTGACCTTTAATCTTGACCTACATTTTGGTACACGACACATTGTCTTCCCTCAATATCTCAATCATTTTCTCAAGTCCAGGTAAATCCTAAATCCTCAGAGAGGGTTTACCTGGACATTTTTGGTCTATCGAATGAGTTCTTGAGTCGACGCCTCCAATATACAATCTCGTACATTTCATCCACCGCGCTTGTTTTGAATAAGCATGTCAGTATCCCAAGCTTGCCGCTTTTGCTTTGACTTCCGATGTTGATTTCAACTGGACATCAAAGCAGTTGGGTCCGCAATGAAATTCAATCCTGTCATATCTCATACCTACATGTAGCAGCGGGTTGGCCTAATCAACTGGCTTAGCGCGTTCACTGATTGGTTTGATTTAGAGGAAACCTCTTGATCTATTTATATCCAGAACTCATATGGGTAACTAACGAAGCCAGTGTATCGATCCTAACAGATCGATCGATACACTGGCTCGCGAGAATGTGTATAAATGGACACAAAAAATCTTGATTTTTAACAATTTCATGATTTTGGGGGTCACAGTGACCTTGACCTTCGGCCTTGACCTACATTTTGGTATGTGACACATCGTGTCCCCGTCATGTATCTGCTGACACAAAAAAACTTATTTTTAATAATTTCCTGATTTTGGGGTCACAGTGACCTTTGACCTTCGACCTTGACCTAATTTTGAGATGCGACACTTTGTTTTCCCCTACTGAATTCACTCATATGGAAATAGAAATTTTGATGATTTCCTGATTTTTCGGTCACACTGACCTTTGACCTCTGACCTTGACCTACATTTGGTATGCAACACATCGTTCCTCCCTAGGGCATCCATTCACCAATAATTAGAACTGTAGATAGAATACGAAGCTGCGCATCTGAAAACCCCTCGGCTCTGGGTGCCAGCCATTCATAATGTATTCAATTTGGAGCAAGACTTCAGGAACACCAAGCAGTCAAGTGACAAATATACAGATTATGAAAAATTTTGCCATTAGAAATGGCCTCGAACGTTTCCGTCCAATCAGAGAAACCGGTATTCATTACATAATTCTGTTGATGCATCGATGATGTATACCAAATTTTACATGGAGCATTTGAAAATTATCAGAGATAGAGATCATTAATGATTTCGCACAAATTAAAGATGGCCGCCCATCTTTCCCACCACTCAGAGAAACTGATGTGATTATTCATTGCAAGTCTCTTGATACATGGATGCTGTATACCAAGTTTCATATAGAACACTGAAATGGTATCAAAGATATACATCATTAAAGATTTTGCATAAATTAAAGATGGCTACCAAGGTTTCCGCCCAATCAGAAAAACCAGAACTGTCTATTGATACATCGATGATGTATACCAAATTTTACATCGAGCACTTGAACGGTATCAGAGATATAGATCATTAATGATTTCGCATAAATTAAAGATGGCCGCCCATCCTTCCCGCCACTCAGAGGAACTGATGTGGTTATTCATTGCAAGTCTCTTGATACATCGATGCTGTATACCAAGTTTCATATAGAACACTGAAATGGTATCAAAGATATACATCATTAAAGGTTTTGCATAAATTAAAGATGGCCACCAAGGTTTCCACCCAATCAGAAATGCCAGAACTGTCATTTATCGTAAGTCTATTGATGCATCGATGATATACACCAAATTTTACATCGAGCACTCGAACGGTATCAGAGATAGAGATCGTTAATGATTTCGCATAAATTAAAGATGGCCGCCCATCCTTCCCGTCACTCAGAGGAACTGATGTGGTTATACATTGCAGGTCTCTTGATACATCGATGCTGTATACCAAGTTTCGTATAGAACACTTGAATGGTATCAGAGATATATATCATTAAAGATTTTGCATAAATTAAAGATGGCCGCTAAGGTTTTCACAGAATCAGGGAAACTGGTTTGGTCATTCCTTTGAACTTTCTTGATGCATCGATGATCTATACCAAGTTACACTAAACAGAGAAATGGTACCTAAGATACACAAGATTAATGATTTCGCATAAATTAAATATGGCCGCCAAAGTTTCCAACCAATCAGGTCCAGATTCAATAGGGTTCTGGGTCATGAGCATATGGGTGTGCACTGCAAGTTTGGTGTTCCTAGGGTAAGTCGTTCTGAAGATATCTTGGTAACAAGAAAGCTGTGATGGTTTCGCATAAATTAAAGATGGCCGCCAAAGTTTCCAACCAATCAGGTCCAGATTCAATAGGGTTCTGGGTCACGAGCATACGGATGTGCACTGCAAGCTTGGTGTGCCTAGGGTAAGTCGTTCTAAAGATATCTTGGTAACGAGAAAGGTGTGACGGACAGACGGACAGACGGACGGACGGACGGACGGACGGACAGACGGACAGACGTACATGACGACGACAATACCCTTCGGCCAAATTTTGGCCGAGGGGTAATAAAAACCAGAACTGTCTATTGATACATCGATGATGTACACCAAATTTTACATTGAGCACTTGAACCGTATCAGAGATATAGATCATTAATGATTTCGCATAAATTAAAGATGGCCGCCCATCCTTCCCGCCACTCACAGGAACCGATGTGGTTATTCATTGCAAGTCTCTTGATACATCGATGCTGGATACCAAGTTTCATATAGAACACTGAAATGGTATCAAAGATATATATCATTGAAGATTTTGCATAAATTAAAGATGGCCGCCAAGGTTCCGCCCAATCAGAAACGCCAGAACTGTCATTTATCGTAAGTCTATTGATGCTTCGATGATATATACCAAATTTTACATCGAGCACTCGAACAGTATCAGAGATAGAGATCATTAATGATTTTGCATAAATTAAAGATGGCCGCCCATCCTTCCCGCCACTCAGAGGAACTGATGTGGCTATACTTTGCAGATCTCTTGATACATCGATGCTGTATACCAAGTTTCGTATAGAACACTTGAATGGTATCAGAGATATATATCATTGAAGATTTTGCATAAATTAAAGATGGCCGTCAAGATTTTCACCGAATCAGGGAAACTGGTTTGGTCATTCCTTTGAAGTTTCTTGATGCATCGATGATCTATACCAAGTTTCACACTGAACAGAGAAATGGTACCTAAGATACATAAGATTAATGATTTCGCATAAATTAAATATGGCCGCCAAAGTTTCCAACCAATCAGATTCAATAGGGTTCTGGGTCATGAGCATATGGATGTGCAGTGCAAGTTTGGGGTGCCTAGGGTAAGTCGTTCTAAAGATATCTTGGTAACAAGAAAGCTGTGATGGTTTCGCATAAATTAAAGATGGCCGCCAAAGTTTCTAACCAATCAGGTCCAGATTCAATAGGGTTCTGGGTCACAAGCATACGGATGTGCACTGCAAGTTTGGTGTGCCTAGGGTAAGTCGTTCTAAAGATATCTTGGTAACGAGAAAGGTGTGACGGACAGACGGACAGACGGACAGACGGACGGACGGACAGACGGACAGACGTACATGACGACGACAATACCCTTCGGCCAAATTTTGGCCGAGGGGTAAAACTGTCAATGATCAATGATTTCCTGATTTTTAGTCAACAGTGACCTTTGACCTCTGACATCGACCTCAATTTCGGTGCGCAACACATCGTCTTCACCTGGTGTATCCACTCACAAAAAAGTGCAACTGTGGATATAAAACATTCACAGATATAGACCGGACACGAACACTTCAGTGATTCCCTGTTTTTCAGGCCAGTGACCTTTGACCTCTGACCTTGACCTTCATTTTGGTATGCGACACATCGTCTCCCCGTAGGGTATCCACTCAACAAAAATTGGCACTGTAGATAGAAAACGGTTCCAGATATAGACCGGACACGAGGGACGGACAGACGGACGGAAACCGCCATCACATAATACGTCCGCCTTTTGGCGGGCGTATAAAAATGGCCGCCCATCCTTCCCACCACTCAGAGGAACTGATGTGGTTATTCATTGCAAGTTTCTTGATACATCGATGCTGGATACCAAGTTTCATATAGAACACTGAAATGGTATCAAAGATACACATCATTAAAGATTTTGCATAAATTTAAGATGGCCACCAAGGTTTCCGCCCAATCAGAAACACCAGAACTGTCATTTATCATAAGTCTATTGATGCATCGATGATGTGTACCAAATTTTATATCGAGAACTTGAACGGTTTCAGAGATCAATGATTTCGCATAAATTAAAGATGGCCGCCCATCCTTCTCGCCACTCAGAGGAACTGATGTGGTTATACATTGCAGGTCTCTTGATACATCGATGCTGTATACCAAGTTTCGTATAGAACACTTGAATGGTATCAAAGATATATATCACTAAAGATTTTGCATAAATTAAAGATGGCCGCCAAGGTTTCCACCGAATCAGGGAAACTGGTTTGGTCATTCCTTTGAAGTTTCTTGATGCATCGATGATCTATACCAAGTTTCACACTGAACAGTGAAATGGTACCTGAGATACACAAGATTAATGGTTTCGCATAAATTAAATATGGTCGCCAAAGTTTCCAACCAATCAGGTCCAGATTCAATAGGGTTCTGGGTCATGAGCATATGGATGTGCAGTGCAAGTTTGGTGTGCCTAGGGTAAGTCGTTCTAAAGATATCTTGGTAACGAGAAAGCTGTGATGGTTTCGCATAAATTAAAGATGGCCGCCAAAGTTTCCAACCAATCAGGTCCAGATTCAATAGGGTTCTGGGTCACGCGCATATGGATGTGCACTGCAACTTTGGTGTGCCTAGGGTAAGTCGTTCTAAAGATATCTTGGTAACGAGAAAGGTGTGACGGACAGACGGACGGACGGACCGACGTACATGACGACGACAATACCCTTCGACCAAATTTTGGCCGAGGGGTAAAAAGGTAATTTTTCTGAAACTTTACCACGGAAATTCAGCATATGCGTCCGTCCATTCACAAAACCGGTCTCAATTTTTACAAAACATGTTGCCTGCGTGAGTTCTGTATAGGCGCGCAACACAAATGCTGAACTGTGTCAGTGCTCAATTTTGAAGCTAAATATAACTATTTACAAGGTATGTGTGTCTAAAAGTTTGATTGAACGTAAAGCAGCAAGACTTCCTTTCATCAGATACCAACAGATGTGTATGATATTGTGTGTTGGTTTCGGGATAGGGTCTTTGAAAGCGCACAACTCGCCGACCTTGGTTCGATATCGGTTATGCATAATTTCGCTTGGCCAGAAATGCTTCATTTTCGTTATATTTATTTTCTCAATGCGTGAAAAGTAGAATACTCAGATTCTGATGGTATTCTGGTCAATATTATGGTATCTCACATCAGAAATAGTAGGAAATTCAAGTTTGAAGTCTTGAAGTGAAGATCTGCCATGTCTGTTATCCCACGTGAATCGTGAATTTTTATCCCCTGGGAGCTCTTCCGTTAGAGTTACCATTTGGTCACACCATCCTACATGGATCAGTATACCACAGTGAGGTGATTGGTCACATGATCGGTCAGATCGGTCGGACGTGGACATGGAAAGATCCGGGTTTACACCCTGGTAAATTGACCAATGGAAATGCTACGATTTAGGTTGAAGGATAATAATGATCAGTACAGCCAGTACAGCACCAGGTCACCCATCCAAGAATCCACCAAGGAAACATGGGGGGCTTTTTATCCACTGGGCTATGCCAACCGTGAGGCTTTTGGCCAGATGCCATACACATACATGTATAGTCATGTACTGAGCATGTAAGGTCTTTGTTTGACATGTAGCCCTGTCTACATGTACTATCATTGTGATAGTATTGAACTTTGTGACCAGGCTAGAGAATCATCAGGATGGAAGAATCTTCCTATTTTTAATGAGTAGTAATTAGTTACTAATGAGCAGTGATGATATGAATATATTTACACATAGATCACATGTATCATTCTGTCCAATTACTGTGTTACCCCGCAACAAAGTGACTACATATTACATATGGGTTGTGTGATATGATATTCATAAAACATCATAAAATCATGCACATTTCCTCTATTTATTGGGGTTTTATTATCTACATGTGTAATTAGCAATTATTTTTTTTTTTTTGGTTCTCAATTATTTTTTTTTATAATTGATATTTTATTTGCATTTTCATAAAGAGGACATATTCCTATATACAAACATGAATTCTTCGGTGCAGCCAGAGAAGCAAAAAACACCATTAATATTGTGCAGCGAATAATAAAATAGCATCTAATAATAGTCCAGTTTAGCTGTTCACATAGAATACCGTGAAACCTGTATACTCCGACCTTAGTTGGGACCAACATTTTGTTTTGGTTTTGACAGGGTTCTGATTTACAAAGTTCAAATCATTAGTAAATGACCCATTGGTACCAAAAGACAAATGCCGATACATTAAGGTTGGTCGGTTTATTCGAGTGTCGGTTCAGACAGGTTTCACTGTATATATAATAATCGTAAATCTATAAATATGAAACCGTAACCTAGCTTCAACAAGTTGTGACTCAAAGGACAGCAAATAAAAAAGGACTAACAATATAGGAATTGGCGGCCAATAAGAGCCATTATTTATGGTATCATTATAAATATTTATGATTTCAGCAATAAATGTAATGTCGACCAATACTGGTCAAAAATACGCCATTCACAGTTTTTATATCTTATGTACTTACATGTATCTATTTCATATGCGGATTTTAAATCATTTTGAATGCTGTCGAGACATGGCGTTTTTTTCTTGGCTGCCTTCATCCGATAAATTGAAAACTTAATGACTGACAAGAGAATAATCAAGTGGTTTGTTTCTTCGTTCCAAAAGTCCAAATATTACTTTTGTAGGTGTAAAAGAAATGGCAATCCCCACCGAGGCGAACCACTGTTCTATTTGTCGCCAAAGGGGAATTATGTGTTCACATTGCCACAGTAGATGGAGGATTGTCTCAGGGTATCTGTTACAGAACGTACACATGCTACCGACATTCGGATCGATTTTTTGCGCAAAAATGTTAGTGGTCAAAATTCTGTTTATCACCCTATATTGGAACCATTTATGCTTCACGTCGCGTAATTAGCAATTATAATATTTAAACGCCAGTTTTAGAGATGAACTCAGGTATTTACCATATTGTAATTTAAAACATCACTGATCAGTCTCAGTACTACATACTATTATTGAAGTGACTCAGTTAATGGGGGTGATGGTATGTTATCTGACTGATCACTATGGTACATGTATGTTATCCGACTGATCACTATGGTACATATATGTTATCTGACTGATCACTATGGTACATGTATGTTATCTGACTGATCACTATGGTACATGGATGTTATCTGACTGATCACTATGGTACATGTATGTTATCCGACTGATCACTATGGTAAATGTATGTTATCCGACTGATCACTATGGTACATACATCCGACTGATCACTATGGTACATGTATGTTATCTGACTGATCACTATGGACGGTACATGTATGTTATCCGACTGATCACTATGGTACATGTATGTTATCTGACTGATCACTATGGTACATGTATGTTATCTGACTGATCACTATGGTACATGTATGTTATCTGACTGATCACTATGGTGCATGTATGTTATCCGACTGATCACTATGGACGGTACATGTATGTTATCCGACTGATCACTATGGTACATGTATGTTATCCGACTGATCACTATGGTGCATGTATGTTATCTGACTGATCACTATGGTACATGTATGTTATCCGACTGATCACTATGGTACATGTATGTTATCTGACTGATCACTATGGTACATGTATGTTATCTGATTGATCACTATGGTACATGTATGTTATCTGACTGATCACTATGGTACATGTATGTTATCTGACTGATCACTATGGTACATGTATGTTATCCGACTGATCACTATGGTACATGTATGTTATCTGACTGATCACTATGGTACATGTATGTTATCTGACTGATCACTATGGTACATGTATGTTATCTGACTGATCACTATGGTACATGTATGTTATCTGACTGATCACTATGGTACATGTATGTTATCCGACTGATCACTATGGACGGTACATGTATGTTATCTGACTGATCACTATGGTACATGTATGTTATCCGACTGATCACTATGGTACATGTATGTTATCTGACTGATCACTATGGTACATGTATGTTATCTGATTGATCACTATGGTACATGTATGTTATCTGACTGATCACTATGGTACATGTATGTTATCTGACTGATCACTATGGTACATGTACATGTATGTTATCCGACTGATCACTATGGTACATGTATGTTATCTGACTGATCACTATGGTACATGTATGTTATCTGACTGATCACTATGGTACATGTAATCCCAACACTAATTCAATCACAGTTCTCAAGTGAAATTTCTCATGATAAAATCTGAGTGTGATCAAATTTATTAGAACAGGAGGTAGAAAAAATATGGTCCAAACTCATACCGATAATCCATTATTTCTTCAGTACTTTTCAAGGATTTTGAAGGTTGATCAAATTTATTAGAAGAGCCAATTGAATTTGTCCCCAATATTGCGGGTGATTGAATTTTGATAGGGGGATTGAATTATTAGAGGGATTACCATATGTAAATGTACAATAGTCATGATTGATAGTTGGTGCCAAATTCGCATAGCAGAGTAACACTAACAACCATGTTAAACCCTCTCTGTACAACATCATGTCCTCTATTGCTTGGCAATGGTGTGCTATAGTGGACAATGTCCTGACAAATATTTCTATCACATTACATACTGTTGCAAGCCTGAATTAAAACACTGGAATAAACCCCTTACAAACTAGTTCTCAGATAACCCCTCTTCACATACCATGGGTTAAATTTAGATCTATGTATATCCTCTGATGAGGGTGAGAGGTTTAATATCCTGTGTCTTAGGGAGCTTCTTGATAGGAATGGGGTATGCCAGTTATCCAAACGGGATACAACATGCCCAGTTTAGTGTTCTAATCTGGATGGGGAGGAGTTTCAACAGGAATGGCATGGCATATGCCATTCCCTCCATGCCATTGCATGGTATGGCATAAGCCATCCTTTGTCTGCTAGGTTCCAAACGGTATGCCATGGAGTTCCTACATGTAGAAGTTCCAAGTCGGCACACCATGCCACTTTGTTTGGAATGCCTTACGCCAGTTCCTAGCAGTTCCCAATTTCAAGAAGCTCCCATATTTTCAGGCTTGTTGTTGGAAATCTGGGATCATCCTCTTTGAAACTGTTTGATCAATGATTATAAGTATATCTCCATGGCATTCCTGTTCAGTGTTGATACATGTACCATCCAAAATGATCAAAGATGCTGGTACAGAGGACTGGTCAGGTCCACGGTACCGTAATAAATGTGTATCATCATCGTATCAGATGGTATATCTGTTATATAGAAGTTAATGTCTGCCTTAGTGAATATCGTTGTGTAATAATTTTTTGATGTTCAGTTTTAGACAATTCCATCAAAAAACTGAGCAGCATAGCCACAATGTTTTTTGATCGTGTAATAATTTTTCGATGTTTTTTTTTAGACCGTTGAGCGAAAAAAACCAACAAATTTCTCTTCATATTCATTTGATAGGTTCTCAATTTAATATCATTCCATTTTTATGTTGGAAAGATCAGGCCATTTTGCTACCGTTCCAGTACTATTATTGCCACGAATATCTTCCATGAATGACTAAAATCCATGACATTTTCTTCATACTTGGTGTATGCATTCCACATTCAACATATTGATTTAGCAACACCTGAAAACGTATAAAATTTGTGAATTTCATCTGTTGTTTAGAAGACATCACACCATGTGTGATTGTGATTGTGACGTTATGACATTAATAAACCATGAGGTTGTGACACGGTGCTGAGTGTGTTTCTTGACTGCGCCAAAAAATGGTTATTTTGGATACTACCAAGCCACGGCACCTTAACAGATCAAGCTGGGTCTGGAGTAAAGAGCATAATGAGATCACTGAGAGAGGACATCCTCGTACATACATAGTAACTCACCAATTCACACGTGCCCACCATCTTAGCCTCTTCCTTCTTCTTCTCTTCACCAGACACTGAGCCATCTTTACTACTGGATTCAATTGCTTTTGTGTCACCATTCTTCATGTCGGCCATCTTACCATTCCTAGCTGGTCCTGCTCCTGCAGCAGCAATAACAACATCAACTCTCTATTACAGTACATATACATGCTGACTGTACAGGGCACATTCGGATTTAAAACACAGGAAGGAAGCAATCAGAGATTGTTCAATGGTATGCCCCCCACCACCCCCACCCCTTCCGCTTTAATCCGACACTGCCCCGCCATTGTTCTGTTCTGTATTGGTCGGTGGAGGCCTTCATGATTATGAAAATTCTATTTCAGTCAATTTTTTTGCCATGCCTCGCATAATACATATTCAGAGTATCGACCAACAAGTGATAATACAACGTTTTGATGCAAGATGGTCGCCGGGGCTTTCGTCAAATCTGAAAATGATACCTACATTCCTTGGGAGTATATTGTGGAGAAATTATGAAGCGATCCGTAAACTTTGAATTTTGCACCCAATTAACTCTTTTTGGGGCAATTTCATACTTTAGGACCTATGTGGTCTGCTTTGGAATGTATAATGACATATATATCCATTTTCCCAGTCCAAATCGGTTATGGACTGAGATCCAGCCTGGACAAATAAATACATCCCATTCACTTAGCTTTGATAAACAAAGGATCATAACTCTTGAAAATATAACCAAAACCAGAGAAACTTCATGCTGCACAACTATGGGGCATTGACCACATATCATGCAAATTCCATACTTGTCCATGCAATATTAACCGAGATCCAGCCCGGACAAGTCCCAATTCACAAAGATTTCAAGAAAAAAGGGCCATAACTCTTGAAAATATAAGCGAAATGTGGAGAAACTTCACGCTGCACAACTACAGGGCACTAACCACATATCCTGCAAATTTCTTAATTGTCCATACAATATTAACTGAGATCCAGCCTGGACAAGTCCCAATTCACAAAGATTTGAAGAAAAAAGGACCATAACTCTTGAAAATATATATGCGAAAGGCGGAGAAACTTCACACTGCACAACTACAGGGCACTGACCACATATCCTGAAAATTTCATAATTGTCTGTACAATATTAACCGAGATCCAGCCCGGTCAAGTCCCAATTCACAAAGATTTGAAGAAAAAAAGGGCCATAACTCTTGAAAATATACGCGAAATGCGGAGAAACTTCATGCTGCACAATAACAGGGCACTGACCACATATGCTGCAAATTTCATAATTGTCCATACAATATTAACCGAGATCCAGCCCGGACAAGTCCCAATTCACAGAGATTTCAGGAACAAAGGGCCATAACTTTACGCTGCACAACTGTGGGGCACTGACCACATATCATGCAAATTTCATACTTGTCCATACAATATTAACCAAGATTCAGCCCGGACACAGAGATTTCAGAAAAAGGGCCATAACTCTTGAAAATACGAGGTACTGGCCACATTCCATGCAAGTTTCAATTCTGTCCATCAAATATTAACCAAGATATTGTGCGGACAAGAAACTCGGACGGACGGACAAAGCGATCACTATATGCCCCCCGGCAAATTTCATACTTGTCCATACAATATTAACCAAGATCCAGCCCGGACAAGTCCCATTCACAGAGATTTCAGAAAAAGGGCCATAACTCTTGAAAATTATACCGGAACTCGGAAAAAACTCAATGCTGCACATCTACGAGGCACTAGCCACATTCCATGCAAGTTTCAATCCTGTCCATCAAATATTAACCGAGATATTGCTCGGACAAGAAATTCGGACGGACAGACAGACAGACGGACGGACAAAGCGATCGCTATATGCCCCCCCTCTAGTTAGAGGGGGGGCATAATAAATTTTATTCACAGAAGGTAAAGTACATGGTACACTCAGTCAGCACAAACATTAATTCACACTAAAGGTAAGCTTATTATATAATAATAAAATGTGTACATGTATTGACACGAACATACACATAGCATATTTACATGAATACATGTATATATTACAATTTGTCATTTAGAACATTGGATATTTTATTATCAATATTTGCCTCCTGTACACTTTGCATGAAAACATACAGAGAATTTGTGTAAACAACAAGTTGGTATTTTTGACAAATTGAAAAATGACATCAAATTGGGAGTTTTTAACACAATAAAATAGATGGGGTGAAAAACATATTAAAGCCGTAACCTCTGACCTGTGATGTCAGAGTCTGATTATGTCGTACAATATTGACCAGTCGATTCTGTCGGACATCCTATTGTGACGTGTGTGGCACAACAATTGGGTTTGACGATATTCATCAAGAAGTCAACAAAGACATGGTGTTTTACATGTAGCTCTGTGACGTTGTTGGTGTTACAATGGAAATGTTGACTTGTGAGGTTGGTGATCCTAGGCATAGTCACTCTTGAGATACATGTACATGTATGATGATAACAAGCAATTCATGATAAATTGACACAGTTTGACTTGGTGCCCTGGGAAAACATGGGTAAAACTGGCTGATTTTCAAATGCTTAGCTCCACGACCATATACATCTGTGGTGTAAGTTTGGTATTCATCGGCACAATGATTCTTAAGAGAACGAGAAATCGGGGACGGATGTAGTGACGTACGGATGTAGACGACAATACCCCATGGCAAAATTTGGTCAAGGAGTAAAACACTATTATTCATGCATCTTGACAAAGATAAGGTTACTATAGAGCACTATTGTGTGCATTCAAAAATTTCTGGGTAGTGATTATATTGCAGAAACCGAACATTTTCAGAGTACGAGATACATGTACAAATATGTTCTACTGTTGATTCAGTGTCCAGAATGATTCTTCTTTACACTCACACCTGTAGAGTCATTTCAGATGAAACACTTCAGAACAAATACAAGAGCCTGGCAGGGGGGACGACTTGATATAGACCAGTAGCCCATATGCACTTGTCAGTTAGATCCAGGAAGGGTTGGAGAATGATGAGGAGGGGGGAGTGAAGGGGACCTGATATGGCAGTAAATATTACCCCATGTTAGCATTTTATGGTCGGTAGTAATAAAATTCAGTATTACATGTAAATCACTAAAGAACCAGTTTTCAACGATAAGAATGCTGATACTCAACAGGACTGGAGTATGGCTTGAAACAATTTACCATGTTCTTCCCCGGGCTGAAAGAGGTGGGCTGAAATGGAGCAGTTGATGGGGAGGAGGGGGCTGAAATAGAGCACTTGATGGGGAGGAGGGGGCTGAAATGGAACAGTGAGTGAGTGAATAGAACTTAACGTTGCTTTCAACAATATTTCAGCTACTGTATATCACGACGAACCAACTAAGCACCACCCAGCCCAGTTGTGTTCCTGCTACTTCAAAGAAGAAACCTCTGAAGCAGCATGGAACCAGTCACCCTCCAACCACCCTATAAAACACTGAGGACAGCGCACAAGACACAGACAGGACGCTTACATGGTGCAATAAAGACAAGTGATATTACAGTGCTAGACATCACATTATCAAGTTCCTGTTGCTTCTCAGCAAAATGCATTGAAGCAACAGGAACCTGAACCCACCCAACCACCCGCTGAAATGGAACAGTTCATGGGGAGGTGGCTGAAAGCGGCAGTGGAGGTTCAATTGACAAATACTAAAGACAGCTTTCCTGTACTCACCGACCACCTCAACAGGAGGGAGACCTTTACCGACATGGTTAGGACTGTCCTCGCTGTCTGTCTGCACCGGGGAGTAATTCATCTCAATCTGAGCCATGTCGGCTTTATCTACCTTCACTTCTGACGTGGACACCTGGTCTGTAAATACACACAGAGTACAGGTAAATGTATGAGAGCTGGACCAGGCGAGAGAGTGAGTTATTGAGCTCTACATGTACATGTATGTGTGCCCAGTAAACATCCACCAGCAGATGTGGACTTCGGGAGATGAAGCATGGATTTTTTGAAGGTTCTGACTGTACAACTCCAGCCAGATCAAGACGGTATCAAGACAGACACTGAATCTTCCCTGTAAACTGCACAACATGTACATGTATTTCATTGCACTGACAGACTCCGCTTCCTAACTGATCCGTCTGCTATGTTAGGCCATCCATAATAATGGGTGTTTCAGGTACCAAGTTTGCAAAAGGTAAGGAACCTAGGTTCGGAATATTTTTTTAGTATATTTAAAAAGAAAAAAGATTTGATATTTTTTATACCATATTGACCTTTTTTTTTAAAATTGTCTGTTCAGTTCAAAGTTGCTGAGCAGAAAATAGCCGAGATGTCATCCAGGCAAGTTTGCCATTACAGATGAATGAATGGATCCACAACAAGCAACCTGAACAAGTCTGAAGATGTATCGTCTGAATTTTGCAAACAAGGGACATTGACTGTACTTGTCAGAGACTGAATAAAATACTTGTCAGAAACTGAATAAAATAATCCAATGTAAAATAATGGTTCAGTGATCTTGGCATGTGACGTCCCTTGAGACTCACCCTTCTCAAATTCTAGCTAAAACCCTGTCCTACTCCGATCTTGGTTCATACTCCATGTAAGGATCACGAGACAATGCATACAATAGCCAAGTCTGGGGACAACAATATGTCTAGACTTGAGCCTTTTCAGCTGCACAAAGACTCAGACAATAGCTTCCTACATGAAGTATCTACCCTGACCAGTTCCTTTTGAGAATGTTTGTGCTGTCTTTATATGAGTACCATCACATGCTCATCTTGTCCTGATTTAAAAATACTCCACCTTCTAATTTAAAATACAGCACCAAACAAACAAATTCTGCATCTCAAACAAACCTTCAATTCCTGAATATTACCAAAAGATCAGACTGGGAATTGCTTAGCTATGAAGGTCAGTAGTCAAAGGAGAAGTGAATACAGTTACATGTAACACATCTACTATGTACACCTCTAGGTCAAATTAACCACATCTAGTGTTTATGGTGTGCAAAGAGACCAACTCTTTTTTATGAACCTGTCCTAAAACATGATACCTGTACAAATATACATTGTATATCTTAGATGAGGCCATGATGCACAATAATATTTGTGTTTCCAATAACCAACTTTAGAAAAATTGGGTAGGTAGGTTGGCAGGGGGTTTTTTCTTCTTTTTTTATCTTCTTTTATTTATTTTTTCTTATTTTTTTTCTTCCAATTTTTGACCTTTTTGTATAGGATTGCATGGACTACTGCTGAAAAACATAGAAATAAAAAAAAATGCCTACCCAACCTTTTTTATCGATTGCAAAATATATGGGTAGGTAGGGTTACTGGAAACAAAAATACTATTGTGGATGGCCCGACATGTACATGTAGATCCATGATCACTCAAAGCTACAATTATGGGGGTTCCAGACAATTTGAAAATAAAACCTTCAATATTCAAAATTAAGGATGAAATTCAGGGGTCACCAGGCATAATTTTGCATAATCTAGGAATTTATATGGTGTACTATCACGGTTTAGCCCTACTCTATGGGATTAGATAGGTTTCAATGACAAATGCCTCTATTTCATAGAAAAAGCTACCATTTTCCAAGATAAAATGTCATTTTCTCCAAAATGCTTCAGTAGTTTTCTGGAACAATGCGGAATCGAAAAATCTAATAAAAATGAGGGGGCAACAGGCTTCTCTTCAAGACAGTAAGATGCCAACATGAAAAAACCATGGTCAGGAGGCCAATTTTACCCCGATTTCGCTAAATCAGTTTGCTGGCGTTACTTCGCTGAGATAATACGCCTATTGCCTCAAATTTGGAAAACACATTACATGTATCTAATTCAAAAATCCTTTCACAACTGTTGTTTTAAAAGCTTATATTTTTCGCTATTTTGGTAGATGTGCAGAAACATGCACAGTAGACGTATAATTGGATTTGTCTGGAATTTCCTTAAGGGGCTGGACGGCGGTAAGATGTTGTTGTTGTAAGAATTTAGTTGTCACCATGGGAAAGTTTTATCAATATCTTGATATTTAAACAAGTCGCATTAAACCGAAACAGTGAAACTTCATACAAGTGATATTTAGTGCAAAACTGATATTTGGTCTAATGACTCTCACATCAATACTGCTGCAACAAATAATTTGAACACGTGAAGATTCATTTGAATGTGGCAAATTTTTGAAATTGTATTTTGGGCACCTCGACTACAACTTGGACAGTCTAAATGTACATTGCAAATCTGGCAGATTTAACATGGCAGAGACAGGAAATGGACACGCCACTCTGGGAAAAGCCAGAGAAAATGAGTAATTTGGGCAACCACATTTAAATAATAGCCTGGCTAAAACTATGACATTCTGAGTGAATCACTGGCTAGCTCTAACCTGTAGTCCTCTTTACTGACAAATGAATCTGCAGTAAAAATCAAATCAGTTCCATGGACACGCGACTCTCAGTAGATAGTCAGTTCACAGACACTTACCTCACAGACTGGAGCTGCTCAGGTGGAATAAAGATTGTCAATGTTTAAAGTTCCCTGTTTTACAGGTTAGTATGCTTATTTAACCAGTATAATTACCTTAATCCAGGAGGCACAATAGAGGTTTAAGAATTACATGTAGTTCTGGGCATTCTGTGAACCACTCAACCACAGTGTATAATCCAGTATTTCAAACAATCCTGTATCAGTATCAAGACCCGAGATCTGACAATGGTGTAAGAACTGGCCTTCATACAACATGGCTAACAGTCCCCCAGATTATGCCAGAAGGGTGAACTAAAATCAGTTGCCTAGTAACTCATGACGCATAGATGTCTGTGCAGATCTCTGTGATCATAAAGCCGGCATGACAGCATGCTGCTGTGTTGGTTACGCCACTGCAACTAAGGGTATAATGGGAACTATATTTGCTCAAACTCCACCTGCGCGGCCATGGCATTCACACTGCAGTCACCACATCCACTGATTTCAATAAATAACTTCTGTTTATTCAAGCTCACGGCAGACCTTTTTCAATCAATAATATATTATGTAATAAGACATTTGATACACAATAGAAACAGTTTTATGTTTATATTGCATGTACATATATAATTGACATACAAATACATGACCTTTGATATCTAGTGTAATGGACACAATAATACAAACACACAACCTTTCATATCTAGTGTAATTGACACAATCATACAAATGCAGGACCTTTAATATCTATGGTGTATTTGACACAATCATACAAACACATGCCCTTTAATCTCTAGGGTGTAACTGACACAATCATACAAACACATGCCCGTTCATATATATATATTGTAATTGACACAATCATACAAACACAGGACCTTTAATGTCTATGATGTATTTGACACAATCATACAAACACAGGACTTTTAATGTCTATGGTGTATCTGACACAATCATACAAACACAGGACCTTTAATGTCTATGGTGTATTTGACACAATCATACAAACACAGGACCTTTAATGTCTATGGTGTATTTGACACAATCATACAAACACAGGACCTTTAGTATCTGGATTGTAATTGACACAATCATACAAACCCAAGACCTTTAATCCCTAGGGTGTAACTGACACAATCATACAAACACAGGACCTTTAATCCCTAGGGTGTAACTGACACGATCATACAAACAAAGGACCTTTAATCTCTAGGGTGTAACTGACACAATCATACAAACACATGCCCTTTAATCTCTAGGGTGTAACTGACACAATCATACAAACACAGGACCTTTAATCCCTAGGGTGTAACTGACACAATCATACAAACACAGGACCTTTAATCCCTAGAGTGTAACTGACACAATCATACAAACACAGGACCTTTAATCTCTAGGGTGTAACTGACACAATCATACAAACACATGCCCTTTAATATTTAGGGTGTAACTGACACAATCATACAAACACAGGACCTTTAATCCCTAGGGTGTAACTGACACAATCATACAAACACAGGACCTTTAATCCCTAGGGTGTACATAAACTGACACAATCATACAAACACAGGACCTTTCATATCTATATAGTGTAATTGACACAATCATACAAACACAGGACCTTTAATCCCTAGGGTGTAACTGACACAATCATACAAACACAGGACCTTTAATCTCTAGGGTGTAACTGACACAATCAAACAAACACATGCCCTTTAATCTCTAGGGTGTAACTGACACAATCATACAAACACAGGACCTTTAATCCTTAGGGTGTAACTGACACAATCATACAAACACAGGACCTTTAATCCCTAGGGTGTAACTGACACAATCATACAAACACAGGACCTTTAATCCCTAGGGTGTAACTGACACAATCATACAAACACAGGACCTTTAATCCCTAGGGTGTAACTGACACAATCATACAAACACAGGACCTTTAATCTCTAGGGTGTAACTGACACAATCATACAAACAAAGGACCTTTCATATCTATACTGTAATTGACACAATCATGCAAACAAAGGACCTTTCATATCTATAGTGTAATTGACACAATCATACAAACAAAGGACCTTTCCTATCTATACTGTAATTGACACAATCATACAAACAAAGGACCTTTAATATCTATACTGTAATTGACACAATCATACAAACTAAGGACCTTTCATATCTATACTGTAATTGACACAATCATACAAACAAAGGACCTTTCATATCTATACTGTAATTGACACAATCATACAAACAAAGGACCTTTAATATCTTTACTGTAATCAGGGTGAGAAATAGCCCTTTGCCCAGTTGCCCGGGGCAACCAAATTTTCTTTTGGGCAACTAAATTCTGCTCGGGTACCCATGCATTTGATGTGCTGGTTGCCCGTGTTTACCCATGGGCAACTAGAAATTGTATTCCTATTTCACACCCTGGTAATTGACACAATCATACAAACAAAGGACCTTTCATATCTATACTGTAATTGACACAATCATACAAACAAAGGACCTTTAATATCTATACTGTAATTGACACAATCATACAAACAAAGGACCTTTGATATCTATACTGTAGTTGACACAATCATTACAAAGGACCTTTCATATCTATACTGTAATTGACACAATCATACAAACAAAGGACCATTGATATCTATACTGTAGTTGACGCAATCATACAAACAAAGGACCTTTGATATCTATACTGTAGTTGACACAATCATACAAACAAAGGACCTTTCATATCTATACTGTAGTTGACACAATCATACAAACAAAGGACCTTTCATATCTATACTGTAGTTGACAGTCATCAAAGCTGGAAATAGGTACCTGCCAAATTTTAAAACACCCAGGGCTGCAGATCATGATGAACTACTCCAGCTTGAATCTCCAATTACAAAGGTAAAAAGGTCATGGTGCAGAACATTTCCCAAAATAGGGGTGACAAGTAGTTATGACAGGTGCTTATTTCCAGGCTTGGTCATACAAACAAAGGACCTTTGATATCTATGCTGTAGTTGACACAATCATACAAACAAAGGACCTTTGATATCTATACTGTAGTTGACACAATCATACAAACAAAGGACCTTTCATATCTATACTGTAGTTGACACAGTCATACAAACAAAGGACCTTTGATATCTATACTGTAGTTGACACAATCATACAAAGGACCTTTGATATCTAGACTGAAGTTGACACAATCATACAAACAAAGGACCTTTCATATCTATACTGTAGTTGACACAGTCATACAAACAAAGGACCTTTGATATCTATACTGTAGTTGACACAATCATACAAACAAAGGACCTTTCATATCTATACTGTAGTTGACACAGTCATACAAACAAAGGACCTTTGATATCCATACTGTAGTTGACACAATCATACAAACAAAGGACCTTTGATATCCATACTGTAATTTCTCCTACATTCATACAGTAACATTCAGGAGGTGGTCAAATTTATAAGAATGACTGCCCGAAATTTGGAGCAAAATCTGGAAGTGATTCAATAATTAATCTTCACCCCTATGATAATTGGAGAAACACCAAATTAATCATCTGATATAGAATCGTCATTTACTTGTAACTACATGTAGGAAGTGATAACCAATGAAAACATGACAGTCCCCTTATTTACATGTACCTTCAACAATCAGCAATGTCAAGACAATTGTCACTCATAGAAATTAAACGTCACCTCATCAAAATTTAATATTAATTGCATGATTATTTTCGATGCCACAAGATTGTTGCTGAGACATGTGAGATGGGTATATATATCCTCATTAATGAAGGTTGATGTATGTGTAATGATCAACAAGTCAAATCAATAGGCTGTTACAGAAGAAAGGCATGCATGTACAATGTAATCAATACAAGTCTATGTTAGATATTGAAAGGCCTCGACCAGGATCTCAGCACCAACACAGATGGGCGTGCCCAATCAAACCAAGCCATGTCAATGAGCATTTACAACTCAAACTGACCATGTACTTGTACCAGGCAGGGCTTTAGATCACCCCCTTGATACAATGTTTAATGTTGTGCCCAAATTTAGGACGCGCCCAAATTAGAGAGCAAACAAAAATTATATATTTTTCTTGCATTGGATATCAATGTTCAGTTATGTTCATGGACATTCCTTATCAATGAGTCTCATACATGTACATGTATTAGATTCAAAGCCTACCAATTTTGCCAGAATTTGGGGAATTTGAATATTTTCACTAATTTGGGCATATTTCCCTGTCTAGAAAATTTTTGCCACACCGAATAGAGGGTGTGCCAATATTAGGGTACAACCTAAATTCCTGTCAATGTCATCAAAGCCTGTTCAGGGCTTCTGTTTAAAATGTACACACTGATCCTATGATTTGTAAGAATCTGGCAGATTCTCAGAATTGTGAACGAATTGAAAGAATACTAATTCATTACCTGATTAAGGTTTCCAACTTTGGAAATTGCAAAAGTCAGTTCAATGGACAAATTCAATACAAACTAGTACAGAGCTGTGCTGCCATAAATCAACATGTGCGAGTTAGCCTTTAGCTGTAAGGTTTCTATTGATTTTAAGGTACATCAAAGACTAGCAGAAAATGTGTGGGTGTCTGGAATATAATGGAAAGTAGCATCTCTTGAATTTAAAGGTGAACTGAAAAGCTTTCCAATGTTCTGTTAAAATGTCATAAAACAAGAACTTCTATAATTGTTACAAATATGTGTGGTAATAGTTCTGTGGGTTATTGTTCTATTTTGGGTATATGAGAAGTCAAAAGTTATACCACCAGAAAACGAGACTCAGAACGTCATCGCTTTGCCTCCCGTTGTTTTTGGAACGTCATGACGTTATAGTGGTCCCCATTCATTCATCCGACGTAGCATGACGTCACATTTATATAAAACTTGAATGAAGGAGACCGCTATAACGTCACAACGTTCTACAAACCAAGAGAGACAAGCGATGCAAGTTTTCAAGACGGATTTTTAACAGGATAACTTAAATATTGTTATTAGTACAATTTTGCAAAATATACTTGCCCCAAGAACGGATAAAAGTTATGTCACATAAGACAAGATGTATATAAGCAACATTTTAGGTAAAATTATAAGCTGTGCAGTTCACCTTTAATGATGGCATTCAGTAATTGTCATGGTAAATGTTGTGTTCAATGTACAGGTACTTTGTGACAGCAAACATGAGGCTGAAGTTAATTGTAAGGTGTAACTTTGTGGAGGTTTATTTCCATGGCAGAAATTTCTTACTTTCAACAGGTTAGAGGAATCCCGGTCTCTAAAATGTAGGTAAAAAGGGTCGTTTTCACTCAATAAATCAGTTCACATCATGAATTCAGCAAAATCCTCCTGAGGAGCATACAGACATATTTATCCGCTAAATGGTAGTGAAAAAGTAAATTGTCATCTATCTAATTTGCATAATAATAGGCCAAACATCCTTCGCCCTGTTTAAACATTGGCTGGTTCTTCACATGGCAAATTACATGTATTTTATGACATGGAACAAATTTAGCTAAATCAATGCGCTGAAATTTTGATGCATTCGTTAAGAAGGAATCAAAAGTTATTGAGCAAAAACGACCTTAGAGAGCGGGATCGCCCTAACCTGTTCAAGGGTTGAAGTACATGTAGTGCCCATGACACACAAGGACTGGACAAGGGGCTGACTCAGCCTGTATAACCAACAATGATGTCAGAGTTAGCATTCTTGCTCCATGAATGAGATTAGCATAATACATACATGTACAAAAAAGGAAATGTTTGAAAATGGACAAGTATTTAGCAAGGGAAACAACTCTTGTTGAATACATACATGCAGACAGTTGGCTACCACACTAGATAGATAGATATAATTTATTTATCCAGGGTAAAAAATACATCCTCAACCTACATATGGCTGATTTCCAGGATGGCCCTGCATCACACAACTCACAGACATATTAACAATAAAACAATAAAACATGTATACAGAATAAGAATAAGAAAAATAACGAAAAAACCTTCTCAACTTTCTACATCATTATATTCCGACTGCAGTTTCGAACGTAATGTTCTTTTCAAGGAATACTGTTCAGAATAAGAATATATAGTGGAATATACACACATAAATATCTTGTTAAGATATATGATTTAAAAAAACAGTGCACTGTGGACTGGTGTTCAACATCGAACATTTTATCCACAAATGTGCTCATTTACCCGGACTACGATTTCACATATAACGTATGTTCAAAACTAGATAAAGATTTACATACATGTAGTTTCATTTCATTAGATAAGCGGTTGTACAGGGCTGCTCCACGATACAGATCCACTGATCGGTGCATGAGCTCAGCACTAAGTTGAACATGTATCTACTCATTTATATTGATCATCTTCCTAGCTGTTAGCCAGCCGTCTGTTTATAAGATGTTTAATATTATACATGGTCTATGATTGGTCTGCAGAACTGGAAAGACGAGAGACCGATATGATGGAAATTTGTGGGAAATACTAAAGTAACTGGACATTGAAGACACCATTTGTCATTCTCTAATATGGCCCCTAAGAGATGTGGGCTATGAACAAAAGAATGAGTTGAAGCCAGCCAACCGTGAATAGAATTAGTGGGGGTAACTTTATTCAAACACTTTATCAGACATAAACCAGTTTTTCAGTCATAAAATCAATTCCGGTCAACAAAAAATCTCTCAAAAATATGCGAAAATTCGAGTACGGGATGTTGTGGTTCCACGACTATTTTCTCATATTGAGAACCTTTTCCCAATTGTTCAGGAGAGTGACTGCCGGTGAGGTCCGACGTGACGTGGAATGATCTGAAATTGACTGCAATGTACATCCTTTCTTACTTTGATAAAAAAGATGCGCTCAAATTATAGTTGTGCCCAAAATAGAGACAAAAAAAACAAAAAAAACAACAAAAAAACTAGAGGTTCCGCTTTGACCCTTGAGTTGCCGCTCCGGCATGAAGCCTATGCTGGTTGTTTTTTTAAGCAAAAACATACGTCTCCCCCAACCTCCCACCTTGCCTTGAGTGGGTACATAATTTAAGGGAAAGTGCTATAAAATGAATGTAGCAATAAGTATCCTAAACAAAGATGCGCATCTAAAAATATTAATTACAAAGAGGCGATTTTTATTGTTGCAGTAACCCAGTGAGGAGTCGGGATTTATATAGCAATGAGTGGATTGTCGACATCTACAGCGTCCAACCAATGTGAAATACATGTACATGTAATTGCAAGGGCGTAGACAAGGGGGGGCTTGGGGGGGCTTCAGCCCCCCCAAATATTGACGTCCGGCAAAAAAAAAAGAACAGAAAAAGGGAGAAAAAAAGGAAAGAAAGAAAGAAAGAATGTGAAACAGAAAGCAAACATAGCAGAGAAGTAAACGTTTAGCTTGTCACATATCTTTATCAATTGTTGCATATTACAGGGGAAGTAAAATTATCATCAACAATGGTTACCAGAAGGGCTAGACTAATTGCAATCGGTCAGAGAACAACGCAACAGTTTGGCCATATCGGACTCAAAGGCCCCGTGTGATTTTCTCCGAGAAACGAATAATGTGCTCCAATTCAATCACATATCGCTCATTTGGACGAAAAAGGCCAACACGTTGGCTGAAAAGATTTTTTCAGAACTTTTTCATCATAAACTTTATTTTTATTGAGATCCCAGTCATTTGTTCAGTATTTATTTGTTCACAAACGAGAGATACGAACTCTCGAATAATTTTCACGGAGAAACCCTAGAAATACAGGTAAAAAATCTAACCCAGACACAGTCACTATTTAACTGGTGTAAATATGATGAATATGGATAATGTTCGCTACTATTCCGAGAAAGAACCACTAAGCTTACATTTTTGATAAGTTTGGCAACTTCAGAACGAACACCAGAACTCATGCGGTCAACCACGCATCAATTCACCGTCCCTGCTATCTAGGCAAAATAGTATTGTCTAAGAAATAACTTGAATTATAGTGTAAACCCCGGATTGAATGATCATTTCACTGTAGTGATCGCCACTGTTATAGGACATTTTCGCAAAAAAACAAATTTCAACTTTTACAATCTTTTAGCGCTCAAATGCTCCCAGTGAGCGCCAATTTGCCATCAATTTTCAAAAAAAAATCTACGCTGCGAGGGGGGATACCCCCCTCTCAGACTCTCCCCCTAAGCCCCCCCAAACTTCACAACTTGTCTACGCCCTTGAATTGTGAAGCATCAACTATTTCGAAACTGATCACATTATAGGAAAGATGCAAAACATACAAGAGCCACACCTATAGTTTACATGCTGTACCGTATAGAAGTTTCATGCATCTGCCTTCAGTAGTTTCCAAGATATGGAGTGAACAAAAATTGGACAGACAGATAAGCACATTTTGCATGGACCCCCCTACCCGAAATAAATGGAGTGATTGCATGCGGATTGCATGCAGATCGCATGCGGATCGCCTTCCGCATGCATTCCCCATGCCATCCATGCCATCTATGTGATCATTAAGCGCTCTATGCGCTCATTTTGCAATGATGATGCTATCCAATCAATCATTCTTGACAGGATGAAGCGTTCCAAGCGCTCATTTTGCCATCATTATGCTATCCAACTGATCGCTTTTGCCCAAATGTGTTAACCATGCAATCATTTATGTGATCTGAGTGATCATTTTCTTATCATCAAGCGATCCTTACATCTTCTTTTCAAAGTCCAAGTGATCGGACGAAAAACTTTCTAAGTCCAAGCAATCCAAAATGATCGCTTAAATGATCGCTTGGTGTCCGTCTCCAGACCAACAGATGGTTTTGATTTTATAGACCATTAATCACCGATCTCCATGGAAACCCCGCCAAATTTAAAGGGGGGATACTATCATATGACCAGATTTCAAATTTTAACCACCACCACCATGCAGTAGCAGTATTTTCTTTAGCTGCAGTTTTGGATATTTCACATTGGATATAGCCTAAAATGCTCAACCAGAATTGAAGAACACAACATGATATACTGGTGTGAGGTTTTTAGCTGGCAGAAACATGGAAAGAGAAGTTATTTGTAGTGATAGGAATACACAATTTGCACAGTTCTTGGTCCGGACAGGGTCACTCCACTCCAGAGACAATGGATCACAGTGTATTTCCACATAAATCTACTAAGATATTAAGATTTGATGGTAAGTCTGTCATTCTGTGAAGTACTCACCAGCTTGAAGGTCACTCTACAGTTTGAAAAATTGCCATTATACACTTTGGATACATTCTGAATATATTTAAATATTAGCATGTATGTATAATTTAAGTACATGTATTTCCACTTGCATTTACAATGTATTACGGAATTCATTAATGGTCAGTTTCAGGTCATTGATAAAGTTACATGTAGTTACTTGAAATGTTGGACCAATTTTGCTCTTCAGAAGGTTTGAACTGTACTGTATAAATAGCACAATTCATACAACCTCTACATGTACATCTGTAGCTTACAATGTACTTTACATTTGCCCATTTAAAAGGTCAGTCATTTGATTTATGTGATTGCTAGTGTACAAGAGCTTTTGATGCATGCATGCGTGCGGAATGCATGCGGAATGCGTCATGCTGATCATTCAATTATTAATGCCATGCGATCATTATGGCTTCCGCATGCATTCAGGATGAGGAGCGCTTCTGATCATTATGCCTTCCACACTTGGAAGGCATAATGATCGCATAATATGTACAGCAACTTTCAAGAAACAAGCGATCACTCGAGTGCATAATCATGAAGGTTCCAATTTAATGCATGCGGAATGCATGCGGATTGCAATCACACAAAAGCTGTAGGAATGCATTCCGCATGCGTTCCGAGCGCTAACTTTTTCGGGTAGGGGCCACGCAAGCACTAGCTCACACCCAAACCTAATTAGATCATAAGGCCATTTCAATGAAGCTTCCATCCAAGTTTGGTGAAATTCTGTCGAGTAGTTCTCCAGATATCTTGCAGACAAGGTATGTATAGACATGAACAATTAGATGGACGGACGGACGATGGACATGGATAAATGCACACACACACCCAAACCTAATCAAATGAGGGGGCTATCCCAATGAACCTTCCATCCAAGTTTGGTGAAATTCTGTCCAGTAGTTCTTCAGATATCTTGCAGAAAGGGCCTGTATATACATATACATGTACAAGTACATGGACAGACGGACGGACGGACACCGAACATGGACGAACGCACACACAAACCAAAATCTAATCAGATGAGAGGACTATCCCAATAAAGCTTCCATCCAAGTTTGGTGAACTTCCGTCACGTAGTTCTCCAGATATCTTGCAGACAAGGCCTGTATATACATGTACAAGTAGATGAACGGACGGACGGACACCCGACACGGATGAATGCATGCACACATACACTAAAACCTGATCAACTGAGGGGGCTATCCCAATGAAGCTTCCATCCAAGTTTGGTGAAATTCCATCCAGTAGTTCTCAAGATATCTTGCAAACAAGGCCTGTATATACATGTACAAGTAGATGGACGGACGGACGGACGGACACCGGACACGGATGAACGCATGCACACACACCAAAACCTAATCAAATAAGGGGGCTATCCCAATGAAGCTTCCATCCAAGTTTGGTGAAATTCCGTCCAGTAGTTCTCAAGATATCTTGCAGACAAGGCCTGTATATACATGTACAAGTAGATGGACGGACGGACGGACACTGGACACGGATGAATGCACGCAAACACACCAAAACCTAATCAAATGAGGGGGCTATCCCACTGAAGTTTGGTGAAATTCCATCCAGTAGTTCTCAAGATATCTTGCAGACAAGGCAAGGGGACGGACAGACATCCATCCATCCATCCAGACAGACAGACAGCACAAACACTAGATGTCTTCCCCCAACATAGTTGGGGGAGACATACACATGTAAAAAAAATTTTAGCATTGAAAATTAAGGCTGAGATCTGTTCATGGATATTCCTTACCAATTAAGCATATATTTGAGTCAAACCCTACTGAATTTGCCTCGGGAGGTTGGGGGGGATTTGGCTTAATGTCACACTCAAGGTTGTTTCACTGATATGGTGACAGTCATTTTGGTTGGTGGAGGAAGCCGGGGTAACCAGAGAGAACCACCGCCCGTTGGCAAGTAACTGGCAAACTTTCACACATGGACCAGCTGGGTTCAAACCCATGCCGCTTCAGCAGTGTGAGGGTAGTGGTCACCAGCGAACCACTCGGTCACCGAGGGCCCCCAGGAACTCTCAATACATTCTCTCATTTGGGATCAATTTCCCATCTAAAAAACTATTGCCATTCCCATCTAAAAAACACACATGACATGTTAAGGGAGCTTCTTTAAATTAGGGCATTCTAATGGCTTGCATCCTTTTTGGAACTCGGCAGACAAAGGACAGCTTATGCCATACCATGCAGTTTCAATAGGAACTCTAATCCATCCAGATCAGAACACTAAACTTAGCATGGTGTATCCCATTTGGATAACCAGCATATGCCATTCCTATCATGGAACTCATGCCCTAATATCAAGAAGCTCTCGGTCATTTGACATTCAATGGCAGGGGTTGAAATGTTTTGAAAAACTTACTTGCAACAGGTGAAAATTTATTTTACTTGCCCTCGCTCAAATTTTACTTGTACAAAAAATAAATTGATGGTACCATTTATTCTTTCTTCTGAACTAATGGATGCTATACAGTTCAAGGTGAAGGTGTCATGTGGACTCAATGGCAGACAGATGGACAGGCAAGCTCTCTATAACAAAGAATAAATTTATGCACAAACAAAGATGATCTGAATCTTGTTTCTTTATATACTCCAGATAATCAACTTTGGTTACAATAGATCATGTTTATCACTGCGAAACAATTTCAACTTTGTGTTGGCCGACCATCCATTATTAACCCTTTCGCCGATTATTTCCCCTGACAAAAGTGACCTTCGGACGATCAATTCCCTGAGAACTGTTAAAATTTGTATATGTTGTCTTTGGAATGCTAGAAATTGCGTTTGCGTCCGAGATTTGCAGAAAAACATAAGAAACCTGTCTCCACAATACACACTCAAGTGTTATTTGCTCTAGTTTTATAGCAAAATAAATAAAATAGCATACAAAATTAGGTTTTACTGCGAGAGAATGCGCTTTCCCCGGCTTTCTCGACTTAAAAACGTCAAAATCCAACGGAGAAATCGTCTTTTTTCGACCGCATTTGACAGCGTTTTTCTCGAGTTTTACTCTGCCAATTTTCATGTTTGACCTCTCATTGGAAAGTGTAACCTTTCACCTTTCTACACAGGAAATAACCTGGAATGGATGGCAAAATGAAACGGAGGATACGATTGGATTATAAAATGATGTCATTACATCTTTCCAGCCACTGTCTACGCTCGTCTCAAATCTGTTGGCTGCTAGAGGTCACGTGGGCAAAATTACGCATACCGATTGGCTCGTCGGCTTACTAATGCAGCTTGCTGCCGCCATTTTGAAACTTGTTCGGCAAACTTTGCGGATCAAGAGTCGTTGGCAGTTTCAGTCGTCTGGGGAATATTCACCACGCTTTACCAGTCATGTAGCTTCGAAAATACAGGAGTTAGGATGAGGTTTTCAATGATTTCTTCCATTTTTGCGGCTTGCTGCCGAGATGTCCGTCACACGGTATGTGGGGGAAAATGCATTTTTCATTCCGATTTTTTTCGTTCAACATCTAAATTTGTTTCATTTATTTTTCAAACAAGCAAACAATTTCGAGAATCAAAATGATCAGGGTTTCGGCTTTCCAGAAGTATACAGTGTTTGATAGGTTTCCGTTAAAACGAATGCAAAAAAATAAAAGTGCTGTACCCATCATGATAGCCAACAGGTTTAAAGCTAACCCGGTCTACCAGGTATGGTCGTATGGGTATGCACTCTCGTTAGCCCTGTTTACCGGGAATGATCGGTGAAAGGGTTAAACACTGTTATCCTGTTTAATTCAGTACAGTAACTGCAATACATCCGAGCAGTATAACAAAGCCATGGTCGATTGTCCTTCCAGCGAATTAGTAAATCCGCTTTTTCTTAGAGTCAGTGCCAGTGTCCACACTCGAACCAGCAGGTGTTTGCTGCTCTGTCGCCGCTGTATTATGATTGCCCGGATCTGTGGACGTTTCAACAAATATCGCTCCATGTTGCCAACCAAGCAGCTAGGGAAAGGAAATGCTTTCAGCGACACCTAGTTGTGATAAGAATCAGGTTCGCAGTAAAATCAAGGGAGATAATTTGGCGGAAGTGCACTTATTCTGCCTCATTTTCTGTACGTTGATTAAACATAGGCGATCGCTTGTACAACTGCATTCTATATTTGTAAACGCAAAGTCACAAAACAACCTATATTTACAAACTGAGAAATAATGATGAAACCTCTGACTAAACCAAGTGAGTTTACTTGCCGCGTGCGGCAGGTAGTTTTTATTTTAACTTGTCACACGACAAAATCACTTGCTGGCGGCAGGTAGGCAGGCGATATTTCAATCCCTGAATGGGTATTATATATTCAACTACATAACATTGTGACTTTGCACAATATGAACACCTTGGGGTACTGTAATCACTCAAGCATAAAGGTATGTGTGTATACCTGCAGAAATAAGGAAGGTCATAAACTAGGATCATACCTCGACATGCTTCACTCATCAGCTCATTAGCTTACATCTTTATCATTGGTAAACATGCAATTTGCATGGCAGAATGTCACATTCAAATCAATGAAACAAAAATATGGAGAGAAAGCCAAGCTATAATCAGGGGTTGAAATGTTTTGAAAA
This sequence comes from Hanleya hanleyi, assembly GCA_036873755.1. NCBI lineage: Eukaryota > Metazoa > Mollusca > Polyplacophora > Lepidopleurida > Hanleyidae > Hanleya > Hanleya hanleyi. The sequence goes on along the minus strand of JAVTVY010022567.1, from coordinate 24,798 downwards.
ACTTACTTGCCACATATGGCAGGTGAAAATTAATTTCACTTGCCCTCACTCAAATTTTACTTGTACACAAAACAAATCAATTTGTTGTTGTTGTTGGTATTAATGTTGAATTCGGTGCAGTAACTGCAATACATACGATCAGTATAACAAACCCACGGTTGATTGTCCTTCCAGCTTTCAGCGAATTTGTAAATCCGCTTTTTCTTAGAGTCAGTGCCAGCGTCCACACTCAAACCAGCAGGTATTTGCTGCTCTGTCGGAGCTGTATTATGATTGCCCGGATCATGAGGACATTTCATGTTGCCAACCAAGCCGCTAGGGAAAGGAAATGCTTTCAGCGACACCCAGCGGGTGACAAGGAAAACCTCTTCGTGATAAGAATCAGCTGCGCAGTAAAATCAAGGGAGATAATTTGTCGGAAGTGCACTTATCTTGCCTCGTTTTCTGTACGTTGTACGCTGTACGTAGGCGATCGCTTGTACAACCGCATTCTATATTTGTAAACGTGAAGTCACAAAACAACCTACATGTATGTTTACAAACTGAGAAATAGTGTTGAAAGATATTGAAAATAAACTAAAGATGAAGCCTCTGAATAAACCTAGTGAGTTTAATTGCCGTGTGCGGCAAGCCGTTATTTCCAGGCTTGTTCTTGTAATTTCAGCAAACTGAACATACTGGTTGTAACATGTATAAATAATCTATGAATGACTGAGTTAATATAATTTAATGTAGCTTCAACAAGTTTATAGTCCTATCATGATGGTGTGCCTACATGTGACAGATGAGTCATATCATGATCGTGTGCCTACATGTGACAGATGAGCCATATCATGATCGTGTGCCTACATGTGACAGATGAGCCATATCATTATGGTGTGCCTACATGTGACAGATGAGTCATATCATGATCGTGTGCCTACATGTGACAGATGAGCCATACATGTATCATTATGGTGTGCCTACATGTGACAGATGAGTCCTATCATGATGGTGTGCCTACATGTGACAGATGAGTCCTATCATGATGGTGTGCCTACATGTGACAGATGAGTCCTATCATGATTGTGTGCCTACATGTGACAGATGAGTCCTATCATGATGGTGTGCCTACATGTGACAGATGAGCCATATCATGATTGTGTGCCTACATATGACAGATGAGTCATATCATGATTGTGTGCCTACATGTGACAGATGAGCCATATCATGATGGTGTGCCTACATGTGACAGATGAGCCATATCATGATGGTGTGCCTGCATGTGACAGATGAGCCATATCATGATTGTGCCTACATGTGACAGATGAGTCATATCATCATTGCGTGCCTACATATGACAGATGAGCCATATCATGATGGTGTGCCTACATGTGACAGATGAGCCATATCAAGATTGTGTGCCTACATGTGACAGATGAGTCATATCATGATTGTGTGCTTACATGTGACAGATGAGCCATATCATGGCCCATTTCACGTCACGTAAGTAACATTTTCATTCCTTTTTTGAAGTTTGCTCACTCACCCAGACAAGAGGAAAAATACTTCACAGCTACAACCTCATATATAAGAGTAGTATCCTACCTTCTATATGAGAAATGTTACAACTCTTTTCATTCACTTGATTAGTTCACAGAGCTTGATTTGTGCTCTGTCACGTAAGTAACGCAGAGAATTAGGCATTTTCTCCATTTTTTTCTTCTGATTAAAAAGCGTCTGATTTGATTGGGAAAATCTACCCAATTGATGATATATATTCTTGGTATGAGAGTGAACAAGCACACAATAGACATGTTTTTTGGCATATTTATTTTAAGTGCGTTCTAATAATTAATTAAGCAACACTGATAGTGTCACGTAAGTAACAAAAAAGCGTCACGTAAGTAACATATGACATAATGAAATGTTATGGTGAGGGTATTCTAGTAGTCCACATTGCTTCTCTGGATGTACCCGGAGGCATTATAGTAGACAGTAGAATTTAGTATGTATTGTACATTGTGGTAATGAATTTATCCAATGAAATGCGGAGTCTATACTCGATCATGATAATGTGTTGCCAGAGATAACGATGTAATGTTGAAAGCATGAATTAAAATCTTTATACTGCCGTACTGTATCAGGATTATTAATTTTCAGCATCTTTATTTCAATGTGCAATAAACAGACAGCTGCATCTGTTGCAGTAGCGTACTACAATGTACATGCACAAGTACATTGTATTTACTGAGTTACTGTGTGAAGATGATGAAGAAAGGGCTACAGATACATGTACAGACAGAAAGCAATGTGGATTGGAACATCATCACCATAACTTTTCAAGTATTGTAATACCATCCATTAAGAAAAATGCAAAAAACATGGCTAGTGTGTGGTTCTTCAATCACATACATGTACTAAAGAATCTATATCATATTGTGGAGATTTCCTCCATCAGATCTGGTGATCTGAAGGTGATTTTTAATCAGAAGAAGACCCTTTAGTCATGTTAGTGTTACTAATGTGAAAGAGCATAAATCTAGCTCTGTCATCTAATCAAGTGAATGAAAGATGTACATGAAACATTCCATTTAGAAGGTACATGAAGGATACTACAATATATGTATGAGATTGTAGCTGTGAAGTTTTTCTTCCCTTTTGTCTGGCTGAGTGAGCAAACTAAAGAAAATGAATAAAAATGTTACATGAAGAGAAATCCCACAGATAATGATCTGATATACATTTGCACATTAACTAATGAAGTTGAATCCAGTTCCCATACTTCACCTGTTTTGTTCACCTCATGTATACCATAAACAAGTACAGTTTGTGATGCTGGACTGAGGGACCGAATTCTCCAAGTAACATTAGTCTGTCAGAATTCAGCAATTTCAGGGTATTTTGAGCTGTCACTCGAGTATAATCTCTTCTCTTCAGTATTTCATGTTTCCAGATATTATTGTATCTTTTTATCATCCTTGAAGGATAGTCAGTTTGGAACATGGTAGCTACAAAAGTGATCAGAATGCTTATAATGATTAGGTTACTTACGTGACAAAACCTGTTACTTACGTGACATGTCACGTAAGTAACTGATTTTTAGTCATTTCTCCTTGATTCTTGAAAACTTATCTCAGTTATCTGTCCTACAGATTTCATATTTGAAACAAACTAGCTTTAGAAATGTAGTTAAATTTTGACTGATTTGCTCTCCCTTTTCCATGGCTAAAAATTTCAACAAATCTGTCACGTAAGTAACAAATGAAATTTCTTACAATATTACTATGTTTTTGAGAAAATGGAATAAGAAGTGTACATTTTCCTATTATATATTGTTGAAACATTCCTTTCTCATGATGATGGACATAACATTTCTCACATAATTCTAATTATTTGTCAGTTTTGATCTATTTACAATAATAATGTGAAAATGCTAATTTTGAGTTCAGAATTTTCACCTGTCGTTAAGCCTCATAAAAATAACCAGAAACTATTCTACCTGAAAAATGAGTATCAAGCATGTTTCTTGGGATATTGACTTAAGTTATCATGCATAGGTGATAACATTAAAACCAAATTATTTTTTTGGAAAAATTGGCTCTCTGTTGTGAAATGGGCCTAATGATGATGTGCCTACATGTGACAGATGAGCCATATCATGATGGTGTGCCTACATGTGACAGATGAGCCATATCATGATGGTGCGCCTACATGTGACGGATGAGCCATATCATGATGGTGTGCCTACATGTGACAGATGAGCCACATCATGATGGTGTGCCTACATGTGACGGATGAGCCATATCATTATGGTGTGCCTACATGTGACAGATGAGCCATATCATGATGGTGTGCCTGCATGTGACAGATGAGCCATATCATGATGATGTGCCTGCATGTGACAGATGAGCCATATCATGATGGTGTGCCTGCATGTGACAGATGAGTCATATCATTATGGTGTGCCTACATGTGACAGATGAACCATATCATGATGGTGTGCCTGCATGTGACAGATGAGCCATATCATGATGGTGTGCCTACATGTGACAGATGAGTCATATCATGATGGTGTGCCTGCATGTGACGGATGAGCCATATCATTATGGTGTGCCTACATGTGACAGATGAGTCATATCATGATTGTGTGCCTACATGTGACAGATGAGTCATATCATGATGGTGTGTCTACATGTGACAGATGAGTCATATCATGATGGTGTGCCTACATGTGACGGATGAGTCATATCATGATGGTGTGCCTACATGTGACTGAAGAGTCCTATCATGATGGTGTGCCTACATGTGACAGATGAGTCATATCATGATGGTATGCCTACATGTGACAGATGAGCCATATCATGATGGTGTGCCTACATGTGACAGATGAGCCATATCATGATGGTGCGCCTACATGTGACGGATGAGCCATATCATGATGGTGTGCCTACATGTGACAGATGAGCCACATCATGATGGTGTGCCTACATGTGACGGATGAGCCATATCATTATGGTGTGCTTACATGTGACAGATGAGCCATATCATGATGGTGTGCCTGCATGTGACAGATGAGCCATATCATGATGATGTGCCTGCATGTGACAGATGAGCCATATCATGATGGTGTGCCTGCATGTGACAGATGAGTCATATCATTATGGTGTGCCTACATGTGACAGATGAACCATATCATGATGGTGTGCCTGCATGTGACAGATGAGCCATATCATGATGGTGTGTCTGCTTGTGACAGATGAGCCATATCATGATTGTGTGCCTACATGTGACAGATGAGTCATATCATCATTGTGTGCCTACATGTGACAGATGAGCCATATCATGATGGTGTGCCTACATGTGACAGATGAGCCATATCAAGGTTGTGTGCCTACATGTGACAGATGAGTCATATCATGATTGTGTACCTACATGTGACAGATGAGTCCTATCATGATGGTGTGCCTACATGTGACAGATGAGTCATATCATCATGGTGTGCCTACATGTGACAGATGAGTCATATCATGATGGTGTGCCTACATGTGACGGATGAGCCATATCATGATGGTGTGCCTACATGTGACAGATGAGCCATATCATGATGGTGTGCCTACATGTGACGGATGAGCCATATCATGATGGTGTGCCTACATGTGACAGATGAGTCACATCATGATGGTGTGCCTACATGTGACGGATGAGCCATATCATGATGGTGTGCCTACATGTGACAGATGAGCCATATCATGATTGTGTGCCTACATGTGACAGATGAGTCATATCATGATTGTGTGCCTACATGTGACAGATGAGCCATATCATGATGGTGTGCCTACATGTGACAGATGAGCCATATCAAAATTGTGTGCCTACATGTGACAGATGAGTCATATATGATTGTGTGCTTACATGTGACAGATGAGCCATATCATGATGGTGTGCCTACATGTGACAAATGAGCCATATCATGATTATGTGCCTACATGTGACAGATGAGCCATATCATGATGGTGTGCCTACATGTGACGGATGAGCCATATCATGATGGTGTGCCTACATGTGACAGATGAGCCATATCATGATGGTGTGCCTACATGTGACAGATGAGTCACATCATGATGGTGTGTCTACATGTGACAGATGAGCCATATCATGATGGTGTGCCTACATGTGACTGACATGTGACATGTGACAGATGAGCCATACATGTGACATGCCATATCATGTGCCTACATGTGACAGATGAGCCATATCATGATGGTGTGCCTACATGTGATGGATGAGCCATATCATGATGGTGTGCCTACATGTGACAGATGAGCCACATCATGATGGTGTGCCTACATGTGACAGATGAGCCATATCATTATGGTGTGCCTACATGTGACAGATGAGCCATATCATGATGGTGTGCCTGCATGTGACAGATGCGCCATATCATGATGATGTGCCTGCATGTGACAGATGAGCCATATCATGATGGTGTGCCTGCATGTGACAGATGAGCCATATCATGATGGTGTGCCTACATGTGACAGATGAGTCATATCATGATGGTGTGCCTGCATGTGACGGATGAGCCATATCATTATGGTGTGCCTACATGTGACAGATGAGTCATATCATGATCGTGTGCCTACATGTGACAGATGAGTCATATCATGATGGTGTGCCTACATGTGACAGATGAGTCATATCATGATGGTGTGCCTACATGTGACGGATGAGTCATATCATGATGGTGTGCCTACATGTGACTGAAGAGTCCTATCATGATGGTGTGCCTACATGTGACAGATGAGTCATATCATGATGGTATGCCTACATGTGACGGATGAGCCATATCATGATGGTGTGCCTACATGCATAGGTTTAGCCAGCAATGCGTCTCGCCGTCTTTGAGACGGCCAACCTCCGTGTGTGACATTGAGACGGCCAGTTCAAAAACGGGATGGCTATTCTTTATTGGTAATGTTTAATGCATATCTCCGAGACGGTATGCTTTCCAAGGACAAAATAATCAAGCAAAAACCCGTGAAAGAACAAACCCAAACGTTGCTGTTGTAGTTGTTATGGGTTATTGGGGTCGACCACATGGAAATCCCCTCGAGTCGAAGAAATCGAAGGCATGAACATGAAAACGAGGCCAACCCCGTTCCTAAAGGTTTTCTCAAATCATCTGACATGCGCGTAGATTTTCCAACCCACTGCCGTATGCAGTTTACAGCATAATTAAGCCACTGAGAATGTGGTCTCTCGGCTCTCTGCACAAGGGTTCTACGATATAATCCCCAAACAAATCAATCTATCTGCGCAGAGATTGGTTTTACTCTGCGAGAGAATTTACAAAGCGGCAAGATGTCAAAACGAACGAGGCTTTTTATTGATAGGTTTCTTCAGCAAGGAAAACGTACATGTATAGTCATATACGTCGGATTCTGACAGCGAGGAATCGAGAGATGACGATGAACCAACTGCCGGCCGACTGGCAAGTGTTATGTGACCCGCGAAAGAAAAACCGGCGAGATCCGTCACCGTCACCAGTTGGGTTGCTAAAAACGCAAATCTGACATAGTTATCGCAAGCATGGACTGACACGTTTCCCTGGCTCGTTGATGCCGATAAATACAATGGAAATGCGCAGTTTGTCATCAAGTAGGTGGGCTAGGGGCTTGGAGTGACAAGACAAGAAATTTTCAGTTTTGACCAAAACGCAACAACAACGATGTTTACTTTTCAAGCGTTTATTTGGTTTTAGGTTTTGTAAAACTTCATTAGCGGCTATATTGAATCTGCATTAAATAAAATAAAAGAAAAAAAATAAATAACGGTGATACAGAATCTACATGTATGAATACAAATTAAAAATGTAATGAAAACTGAACAAATGCTAAATATAATTTAAAATTAAAAAAATATATGATCACTCTCCTGGATTCTGGTCATTGGCAATTTTGAGGAGAGTGATCAAAACTCTCCTTGAAAATTTAGGAGAGTGATATTGATCATTCGATGCATTTTTATACAGCATAAAATGACCAGAAAGTATGTAGAAAGAGGCTCAGAGATGTGCTCTCTGCATGGCCAGAAATACCCTAGAATGCATCTCAGAGCATCTACATCCCTGGGGCTTCCGGGGCCGGCCTATTTGTCCTGTGATAGTACATGGGTGAGACGCCCTGTTTCCTGATTCTGGCTAAACCCCTGCCCACATGTGACAGATGAGCCATATCATGATGGTGTGCCTACATGTGACAGATGAGCCATATCATGATTGTGTGCCTACATGTGACAGATGAGCCATATCATGATGGTGTGCCTACATGTGACAGATGAGTCCTATCATGATGGTGTGCCTACATGTGACAGATGAGTCATATCATGATGGTGTGCCTACATGTGACTGATGAGTCATATCATGATGGTGTGTCTACATGTGACAGATGAGCCATATCATGATGGTGTGCCTACATGTGACAGATGAGCCATATCATGATGGTGTGCCTGCATGTGACAGATGAGCCATATCATGATGGTGTGCCTACATGTGACAGATGAGCCATATCATGATGGTGTGCCTACATGTGACAGATGAGTCATATCATGATGGTGTGCCTACATGTGACTGATGAGCCATATCATGATGGTGTGCCTACATGTGACTGATGAGTCATATCATGATGGTGTGTCTACATGTGACTGATGAGTCATATCATGATGGTGTGCCTACATGTGACAGATGAGCCATATCATGATGGTGTGCCTACATGTGACTGATGAGTCATATCATGATGGTGTGTCTACATGTGACTGATGAGCCATATCATGATGGTGTGCCTACATGTGACAGATGAGTCATATCATGATGGTGTGCCTACATGTGACTGATGAGTCATATCATGATGGGGTGTCTACATGTGACAGATGAGCCATATCATGATGGTGTGTCTACATGTGACAGATGAGTCACATCATGATGGTGTGTCTACATGTGACAGATGAGTCACATCATGATGGTGTGTCTACATGTGACAGATGAGTCATATCATGATGGTGTGCCTACATGTGGCAGATGAGTCACATCATGATGGTGTGTCTACATGTGACAGATGAGTCATATCATGATGGTGTGCTAACATGTGGCTGATGAGTCACATCATGATGGTGTCTACATGTGACAGATGAGTCACATCATGATGGTGTGTCTACATGTGACAGATGAGTCATATCATGATGGTGTGCCTACATGTGACAGATGAGTCATATCATGATGGTGTGCCTACATGTGACAGATGAGTCACATCATGATGGTGTGTCTACATGTGACAGATGAGCCATATCATGATGGTGTGCCTACATGTGACTGATGAGCCATATCCTAATGGTGTGCCTACATGTGACAGATGAGTCATATCATGATGGTGTGTCTACATGTGACTGATGAGCCATATCATGATGGTGTGCCTACATGTGACAGATGAGCCATATCATGATGGTGTGCCTACATGTGACTGATGAGTCATATCATGATGGTGTGTGTACATGTGACAGATGAGTCATATCATGATGGTGTGCCTACATGTGACTGATGAGCCATATCCTGATGGTGTGCCTACATGTGACTGATGAGTCATATCATGATCGTGTGTCTACATGTGACAGATGAGCCATATCATGATGGTGTGTCTACATGTGACAGATGAGCCATATCCTGATGGTGTGCCTACATGTGACAGATGAGCCATATCATGATGGTGTGCCAACATGTGACAGATGAGCCATATCCTGATGGTGTGCCTACATGTGACTGATGAGTCATATCATGATGGTGTGCCTACATGTGACAGATGAGCCATATCATGATGGTGTGCCTACATGTGACTGATGAGTCATATCATGATGGTGTGTCTACATGTGACAGATGAGCCATATCATGATGGTGTGCCTACATGTGACAGATGAGCCATATCATGATGGTGTGCCTACATGTGACAGATGAGTCACATCATGATGGTGTGTCTACATGTGACAGATGAGCCATATCATGATGGTGTGCCTACATGTGACAGATGAGTCACATCATGATGGTGTGCCTACATGTGACAGATGAGCCATATCATTATGGTGTGCCTACATGTGACAGATGAGCCATATCAATATGGTGTGCCTACATGTGACGGATGAGCCATATCATTATGGTGTGCGTACATGTGACAGATGAGCCATATCATGATGGTGTGCCTACATGTGACAGATAAGCCATATCATGATGGTGTGCCTACATGTGATGGATGAGTCATATCATGATTGTGTGCCTACATGTGACAGATAAGCCATATCATGATGGTGTGCCTACATGTGACAGATGAGCCATATCATTATGGTGTGCGTACATGTGACGGATGAGCCATATCATTATGGTGTGTGTACATGTGACGGATGAGCCATATCATGATGGTGTGCCTACATGTGACAGATAAGGCATATCATGATGGTGTGCCTACATGTGATGGATGAGTCATATCATGATGGTGTTCCTACATGTGACGGATGAGCCATATCATGATGGTGTGCCTACATGTGACAGATGAGTCATATCATGATGGTGTGCCTACATGTGACAGATGAGTCATATCATGATGGTGTGCCTACATGTGATGGATGAGCCATATCATGATGGTGTGCCTACATGTGACAGATGAGCCATATCCTGATGGTGTGCCTACATGTGACAGATGAGCCATATCATGATGGTGTGCCTACATGTGACAGATGAGTCATATCATCATGGTGTGCCTACATGTGACAGATAAGTCATATCATGATGGTGTGCCTACATGTGACGGATGAGCCATATCATGATGGTGTGCCTACATGTGACAGATGAGCCATATCATTATGGTGTGTCTACATGTGACAGATGAGCCATATCAATATGGTGTGCCTACATGAGACGGATGAGCCATATCATTATGGTGTGCGTACATGTGACGGATGAGCCATATCATGATGGTGTGCCTACATGTGACAGATAAGCCATATCATGATGGTGTGCCTACATGTGATGGATGAGTCATATCATGATGGTGTGCCTACATGTGACGGATGAGCCATATCATGATGGTGTGCCTACATGTGACAGATGAGCCATATCATGATGGTGTGCCTACATGTGACAGATGAGTCACATCATGATGGTGTGTCTACATGTGACAGATGAGCCATATCATGATGGTGTGCCTACATGTGACTGATGAGCCATATCCTGATGGTGTGCCTACATGTGACAGATGAGTCATATCATGATGGTGTGTCTACATGTGACTGATGAGCCATATCATGATAGTGTGCCTACATGTGACAGATGAGCCATATCATGATGGTGTGCCTACATGTGACTGATGAGTCATATCATGATGGTGTGTCTACATGTGACAGATGAGTCATATCATGATGGTGTGCCTACATGTGACTGATGAGCCATATCCTGATGGTGTGCCTACATGTGACTGATGAGTCATATCATGATGGTGTGTCTACATGTGACAGATGAGCCATATCATGATGGTGTGCCTACATGTGACAGATGAGTCACATCATGATGGTGTGTCTACATGTGACAGATGAGCCATATCATGATGGTGTGCCTACATGTGACAGATGAGTCACATCATGATGGTGTACCTACATGTGACAGATGAGCCATATCATTATGGTGTGCCTACATGTGACAGATGAGCCATATCAATATGGTGTGCCTACATGTGACGGATGAGCCATATCATTATGGTGTGCGTACATGTGACAGATGAGCCATATCATGATGGTGTGCCTACATGTGACAGATAAGCCATATCATGATGGTGTGCCTACATGTGATGGATGAGTCATATCATGATTGTGTGCCTACATGTGACAGATAAGCCATATCATGATGGTGTGCCTACATGTGACAGATGAGCCATATCATTATGGTGTGCGTACATGCGACGGATGAGCCATATCATTATGGTGTGCGTACATGTGACGGATGAGCCATATCATTATGGTGTGCGTACATGTGACGGGTGAGCCATATCATGATGGTGTGCCTACATGTGACAGATAAGCCATATCATGATGGTGTGCCTACATGTGATGGATGAGTCATATCATGATGGTTTGCCTACATGTGACGGATGAGCCATATCATGATGGTGTGCCTACATGTGACAGATGAGTCATATCATGATGGTGTGCCTACATGTGACAGATGAGTCATATCATGATGGTGTGCCTACATGTGATGGATGAGCCATATCATGATGGTGTGCCTACATGTGACAGATGAGCCATATCCTGATGGTGTGCCTACATGTGACAGATGAGCCATATCATGATGGTGTGCCTACATGTGACAGATGAGTCATATCATCATGGTGTGCCTACATGTGACAGATGAGTCATATCATGATGGTGTGCCTACATGTGACGGATGAGCCATATCATGATGGTGTGCCTACATGTGACAGATGAGTCATATCATGATGGTGTGCCTACATGTGACAGATGAGTCACATCATGATGGTGTGTCTACATGTGACAGATGAGCCATATCATGATGGTGTGCCTACATGTGACTGATGAGCCATATCCTAATGGTGTGCCTACATGTGACAGATGAGTCATATCATGATGGTGTGCCTACATGTGACAGATAAGCCATATCATGATGGTGTGCCTACATGTGATGGATGAGTCATATCATGATTGTGTGCCTACATGTGACAGATAAGCCATATCATGATGGTGTGCCTACATGTGACAGATGAGCCATATCATTATGGTGTGCGTACATGTGACGGATGAGCCATATCATTATGGTGTGTGTACATGTGACGGATGAGCCATATCATGATGGTGTGCCTACATGTGACAGATAAGGCATATCATGATGGTGTGCCTACATGTGATGGATGAGTCATATCATGATGGTGTTCCTACATGTGACGGATGAGCCATATCATGATGGTGTGCCTACATGTGACAGATGAGTCATATCATGATGGTGTGCCTACATGTGACAGATGAGTCATATCATGATGGTGTGCCTACATGTGATGGATGAGCCATATCATGATGGTGTGCCTACATGTGACAGATGAGCCATATCCTGATGGTGTGCCTACATGTGACAGATGAGCCATATCATGATGGTGTGCCTACATGTGACAGATGAGTCATATCATCATGGTGTGCCTACATGTGACAGATGAGTCATATCATGATGGTGTGCCTACATGTGACAGATGAGTCATATCATGATGGTGTGCCTACATGTGATGGATGAGCCATATCATGATGGTGTGCCTACATGTGACAGATGAGCCATATCCTGATGGTGTGCCTACATGTGACAGATGAGCCATATCATGATGGTGTGCCTACATGTGACAGATGAGTCATATCATCATGGTGTGCCTACATGTGACAGATAAGTCATATCATGATGGTGTGCCTACATGTGACGGATGAGCCATATCATGATGGTGTGCCTACATGTGACAGATGAGCCATATCATTATGGTGTGTCTACATGTGACAGATGAGCCATATCAATATGGTGTGCCTACATGAGACGGATGAGCCATATCATTATGGTGTGCGTACATGTGACGGATGAGCCATATCATGATGGTGTGCCTACATGTGACAGATAAGCCATATCATGATGGTGTGCCTACATGTGATGGATGAGTCATATCATGATGGTGTGCCTACATGTGACGGATGAGCCATATCATGATGGTGTGCCTACATGTGACAGATGAGCCATATCATGATGGTGTGCCTACATGTGACAGATGAGTCACATCATGATGGTGTGTCTACATGTGACAGATGAGCCATATCATGATGGTGTGCCTACATGTGACTGATGAGCCATATCCTGATGGTGTGCCTACATGTGACAGATGAGTCATATCATGATGGTGTGTCTACATGTGACTGATGAGCCATATCATGATGGTGTGCCTACATGTGACAGATGAGCCATATCATGATGGTGTGCCTACATGTGACTGATGAGTCATATCATGATGGTGTGTCTACATGTGACAGATGAGTCATATCATGATGGTGTGCCTACATGTGACTGATGAGCCATATCCTGATGGTGTGCCTACATGTGACTGATGAGTCATATCATGATGGTGTGTCTACATGTGACAGATGAGCCATATCATGATGGTGTGCCTACATGTGACAGATGAGTCACATCATGATGGTGTGTCTACATGTGACAGATGAGCCATATCATGATGGTGTGCCTACATGTGACAGATGAGTCACATCATGATGGTGTACCTATATGTGACAGATGAGCCATATCATTATGGTGTGCCTACATGTGACAGATGAGCCATATCAATATCGTGTGCCTACATGTGACGGATGAGCCATATCATTATGGTGTGCGTACATGTGACAGATGAGCCATATCATGATGGTGTGCCTACATGTGACAGATAAGCCATATCATGATGGTGTGCCTACATGTGATGGATGAGTCATATCATGATTGTGTGCCTACATGTGACAGATAAGCCATATCATGATGGTGTGCCTACATGTGACAGATGAGCCATATCATTATGGTGTGCGTACATGTGACGGATGAGCCATATCATTATGGTGTGCGTACATGTGACGGATGAGCCATATCATTATGGTGTGCGTACATGTGACGGATGAGCCATATCATGATGGTGTGTCTACATTTGACAGATGAGCCATATCATGATGGTGTGTCTACATGTGACAGATGAGCCATATCCTGATGGTGTGCCTACATGTGACAGATGAGCCATATCATGATGGTGTGCCAACATGTGACAGATGAGCCATATCCTGATGGTGTGCCTACATGTGACTGATGAGTCATATCATGATGGTGTGCCTACATGTGACAGATGAGCCATATCATGATGGTGTGCCTACATGTGACTGATGAGTCATATCAATATTGTGTGCCTACATGTGACGGATGAGCCATATCATTATGGTGTGCGTACATGTGACAGATGAGCCATATCATGATGGTGTGCCTACATGTGACAGATAAGCCATATCATGATGGTGTGCCTACATGTGATGGATGAGTCATATCATGATTGTGTGCCTACATGTGACAGATAAGCCATATCATGATGGTGTGCCTACATGTGACAGATGAGCCATATCATTATGGTGTGCGTACATGTGACGGATGAGCCATATCATTATGGTGTGTGTACATGTGACGGATGAGCCATATCATGATGGTGTGCCTACATGTGACAGATAAGGCATATCATGATGGTGTGCCTACATGTGATGGATGAGTCATATCATGATGGTGTTCCTACATGTGACGGATGAGCCATATCATGATGGTGTGCCTACATGTGACAGATGAGTCATATCATGATGGTGTGCCTACATGTGACAGATGAGTCATATCATGATGGTGTGCCTACATGTGATGGATGAGCCATATCATGATGGTGTGCCTACATGTGACAGATGAGCCATATCCTGATGGTGTGCCTACATGTGACAGATGAGCCATATCATGATGGTGTGCCTACATGTGACAGATGAGTCATATCATCATGGTGTGCCTACATGTGACAGATAAGTCATATCATGATGGTGTGCCTACATGTGACGGATGAGCCATATCATGATGGTGTGCCTACATGTGACAGATGAGCCATATCATGATGGTGTGCCTACATGTGACAGATGAGCCATATCATTATGGTGTGTCTACATGTGACAGATGAGCCATATCAATATGGTGTGCCTACATGAGACGGATGAGCCATATCATTATGGTGTGCGTACATGTGACGGATGAGCCATATCATGATGGTGTGCCTACATGTGACAGATAAGCCATATCATGATGGTGTGCCTACATGTGATGGATGAGTCATATCATGATGGTGTGCCTACATGTGACGGATGAGCCATATCATGATGGTGTGCCTACATGTGACAGATGAGCCATATCATGATGGTGTGCCTACATGTGACAGATGAGTCACATCATGATGGTGTGTCTACATGTGACAGATGAGCCATATCATGATGGTGTGCCTACATGTGACTGATGAGCCATATCCTGATGGTGTGCCTACATGTGACAGATGAGTCATATCATGATGGTGTGTCTACATGTGACTGATGAGCCATATCATGATGGTGTGCCTACATGTGACAGATGAGCCATATCATGATGGTGTGCCTACATGTGACTGATGAGTCATATCATGATGGTGTGTCTACATGTGACAGATGAGTCATATCATGATGGTGTGCCTACATGTGACTGATGAGCCATATCCTGATGGTGTGCCTACATGTGACTGATGAGTCATATCATGATGGTGTGTCTACATGTGACAGATGAGCCATATCATGATGGTGTGCCTACATGTGACAGATGAGTCACATCATGATGGTGTGTCTACATGTGACAGATGAGCCATATCATGATGGTGTGCCTACATGTGACAGATGAGTCACATCATGATGGTGTACCTACATGTGACAGATGAGCCATATCATTATGGTGTGCCTACATGTGACAGATGAGCCATATCAATATGGTGTGCCTACATGTGACGGATGAGCCATATCATTATGGTGTGCGTACATGTGACAGATGAGCCATATCATGATGGTGTGCCTACATGTGACAGATAAGCCATATCATGATGGTGTGCCTACATGTGATGGATGAGTCATATCATGATTGTGTGCCTACATGTGACAGATAAGCCATATCATGATGGTGTGCCTACATGTGACAGATGAGCCATATCATTATGGTGTGCGTACATGTGACGGATGAGCCATATCATTATGGTGTGCGTACATGTGACGGATGAGCCATATCATTATGGTGTGCGTACATGTGACGGATGAGCCATATCATGATGGTGTGCCTACATGTGACAGATAAGCCATATCATGATGGTGTGCCTACATGTGATGGATGAGTCATATCATGATGGTGTGCCTACATGTGACGGATGAGCCATATCATGATGGTGTGCCTACATGTGACAGATGAGTCATATCATGATGGTGTGCCTACATGTGACAGATGAGTCATATCATGATGGTGTGCCTACATGTGATGGATGAGCCATATCATGATGGTGTGCCTACATGTGACAGATGAGCCATATCCTGATGGTGTGCCTACATGTGACAGATGAGCCATATCATGATGGTGTGCCTACATGTGACAGATGAGTCATATCATCATGGTGTGCCTACATGTGACAGATGAGTCATATCATGATGGTGTGCCTACATGTGACGGATGAGCCATATCATGATGGTGTGCCTACATGTGACAGATGAGCCATATCATTATGGTGTGCCTACATGTGACAGATGAGCCATATCAATATGGTGTGCCTACATGAGACGGATGAGCCATATCATTATGGTGTGCGTACATGTGACGGATGAGCCATATCATGATGGTGTGCCTACATGTGACAGATAAGCCATATCATGATGGTGTGCCTACATGTGATGGATGAGTCATATCATGATGGTGTGCCTACATGTGACGGATGAGCCATATCATGATGGTGTGCCTACATGTTACAGATGAGTCATATCATGATGGTGTGCCTACATGTGACAGATGAGTCATATCATGATGGTGTGCCTACATGTGACAGATGAGTCATATCATCATGGTGTGCCTACATGTGACAGATGAGTCATATCATGATGGTGTGCCTACATGTGACGGATGAGCCATATCATGATGGTGTGCCTACATGTGACAGATGAGCCATATCAGGGTTCATGCATAGAAATTCAGATTGAATTCCATGACTTTCCATGACCTTTTATGGACAAATTTCATGACTTTTCCATGACCTATCAGAAATTCTCATGGATAATGGGGGCATCGAGAAAATCAGTTCACAGCCATGGTGAGTGAGAAGAGCATTTTCATGGCATTTCTTTTTACACTGATGCAATTTGAGAAGAGCCTATTCCTCCTAAATGCACGCTGGGAGTTTAAGAGAATTCCAAGACCAAAGTTACCTTCCCTGATGCACACTTGATCGCATTCGTAGACCATACACAACACTCGGCAAATAGAACATTCGCTGGTCCAGGAAATTCATCTTTTCGGTGAAAAAAAATCAAGAGAAATATTGACCTGGCCGACATTTTGAAGTTCCTTTTATTTTTTCCATGACCTATCACAAAATTCAATGACCAGACACAAAATTCCATGACTTTCAAGGCCTGGGAAATCAATTTTCAAATTCCATGACTTTCCAGGATTTTCCATGACCGCGGGAACCCTGCATATCATGATGGTGTGCCTACATGTCACATATGAGTCCTATCATGATGGTGTGCCTACATGTGACAGATGAGCCATATCATGATGGTGTGCCTACATGTGACAGATGAGCCATATCATGATGGTGTGCCTACATGTGACAGATGAGCCATATCATGATGGTGTGCCTACATGTGACAGATGAGTCATATCATGATGGTGTGCCTACATGTGACAGATGAGCCATATCATGATGGTGTGCCTACATGTGACAGATGAGTCATATCACGATTGTGTGCCTACATGTGACAGATGAGCCATATCATGATGGTGTGCCTACATGTGACAGATGAGTCATATCATGATGGTGTGCCTACATGTGACAGATGACCCATATCATGATGGTGTGCCTACATGTGACAGATGAGCCATATCATGATGGTGTGCCTACATGTGACGGATGAGACATATCATGATGGTGTGCCTACACATGTGACAGATGAGCCATATCATGATGGTGTGCCTACATGTGACAGAGGAGCAATATCATGATGGTGTGCCTGCATGTGACAGACGTGTCATATCATGATGTACCAACATTTGACAGATCAGAGCTGTCCAAATGCCACTTTTCATGGCGTTGCCTCATCGAAGCACAATGCCATATGCAGACATGATACTCCATCCATTTCCATGCATGCATGTACAAGCCTGTGTTGTAATATTTCCTACATGTATGGAAACCTATTTGGGGTTCTCCTATGCTAACCTGAAATGGGGTTCTCCTATGGTAACCTGAAATGGGTCCCCTAACGGGGAAAATAGGATAACCTACATGTATGTTCACTTACGGTAACCTGTTTGATTGACAGCATCTAATTAACTTATTCCTTTGAAAAAAAAAAGTGAAAAATAAACACATTATTTTATCATAAAAATCATATGTCTTTACTACTTTTCTTTCAATGTCATCTCACACTCGGACTGAAACCAGAACCATTTAGTGACAAACAATTGCCTCGGTATGAGTTTACATCTACAAAAGACTATGAATACAGTTACTTGTATTTCAGTTCAGCTTACAAGTGCAAATGAAGTCAAATATTTTGCAGAACGAGTTTAATGGTGTGCCTACATGTGACGGATGAGCCATATCATTATGGTGTGCCTACATGTGACAGATGAGTCATATCATGATGGTGTGCCTGCATGTGACAGATGAGCCATATCATGATGGTGTGCCTACATGTGACAGATGAGCCATATCATTATGGTGTGCCTACATGTGACAGATGAGCCATATCATGATGGTGTGCCTACATGTGACAGATGAGCCATATCATGATGGTGTGCCTGCATGTGACAGATGAGCCATATCATGATGGTCTGCCTACATGTGACAGATGAGCCATATCATTATGGTGTGCCTACATGTGACAGATGAGCCATATCATGATGGTGTGCCTACATGTGACAGATGAGCCATATCATGATGGTGTGCCTGCATGTGACAGATGAGTCATATCATGATGGTGTGCCTACATGTGACAGATGAGCCATATCATGATGGTGTGCCTACATGTGACAGATGAGCATGATGGTGTGCCTACATGTGACAGATGAGCCATATCATGATGGTGTGCCTACATGTGACAGATGAGCCATATCATGATGGTGTGCCTCCATGTGACAGATGAGCCATATCATGATGGTGTGCCTGCATGTGACAGATGAGCCATATCATGATGGTGTGCCTACATGTGACAGATAAGCCATATCATGATGGTGTGCCTACATGTGACAGATAAGCCATATCATGATGGTGTGCCTACATGTGATGGATGAGTCATATCATGATGGTGTGCCTACATGTGACAGATAAGCCATATCATGATGGTGTGCCTACATGTGACAGATGAGCCATATCATTATGGTGTGCGTACATGTGACGGATGAGCCATATCATTATGGTGTGCGTACATGTGACGGATGAGCCATATCATGATGGTGTGCCTACATGTGACAGATAAGGCATATCATGATGGTGTGCCTACATGTGATGGATGAGTCATATCATGATGGTGTTCCTACATGTGACGGATGAGCCATATCATGATGGTGTGCCTACATGTGACAGATGAGTCATATCATGATGGTGTGCCTACATGTGACAGATGAGTCATATCATGATGGTGTGCCTACATGTGATGGATGAGCCATATCATGATGGTGTGCCTACATGTGACAGATGAGCCATATCCTGATGGTGTGCCTACATGTGACAGATGAGCCATATCATGATGGTGTGCCTACATGTGACAGATGAGTCATATCATCATGGTGTGCCTACATGTGACAGATGAGTCATATCATGATGGTGTGCCTACATGTGACGGATGAGCCATATCATGATGGTGTGCCTACATGTGACAGATGAGCCATATCATTATGGTGTGCCTACATGTGACAGATGAGCCATATCAATATGGTGTGCCTACATGAGACGGATGAGCCATATCATTATGGTGTGCGTACATGTGACGGATGAGCCATATCATGATGGTGTGCCTACATGTGACAGATAAGCCATATCATGATGGTGTGCCTACATGTGATGGATGAGTCATATCATGATGGTGTGCCTACATGTGACGGATGAGCCATATCATGAAGGTGTGCCTACATGTGACAGATGAGTCATATCATGATGGTGTGCCTACATGTGATGGATGAGCCATATCATGATGGTGTGCCTACATGTGACAGATGAGCCATATCATTATGGTGTGCCTACATGTGACAGATGAGCCATATCATGATGGTGTGCCTACATGTGACAGATGAGCCATATCATGATGGTGTGCCTACATGTGACAGATGAGGCATATCATGATGGTGTGCCTGCATGTGATAGATGAGTCATATCATGATGGTGTGCCTACATGTGACAGATGTGTCATATCATGATGGTGTGCCTACATGTGACAGATGAGCCATATCATGATGGTGTGCCTACATGTGACAGATAAGCCATATCATGATGGTGTGCCTACATGTGATAGATGAGTCATATCATGATGGTGTGCCTGCATGTGATAGATGAGTCATATCATGATGGTGTACCTACATGTGGCAGACGTGTCATATCATGATGGTGTGCCTACATGTGACAGATGAGCCATATCATGATGGTGTGCCTACATGTGACAGACGTGTCATATCATGATGGTGTGCCTACATGTGACAGATGAGCCACATCATGATGGTGTGCCTACATGTGACAGATGAGCCATATCATGATGGTGTGCCTACATGTGACAGATGAGCCATATCATGATGGTGTGCCTACATGTGACATATTAGCCATATCATGATGGTGTGCCTACATGTGACAGATGAGTCATATCATCATGGTGTGCCTACATGTGACAGATGAGTCATATCATGATGGTGTGCCTACATGTGACGGATGAGCCATATCATGATGGTGTGCCTACATGTGACAGATGAGCCATATCATGATGGTGTGCCTACATGTGACAGATGAGTCATATCATGATGATGTGCCTACATGTGACAGACGAGCCATATCATGATTGTGTGCCTACATGTGACAGATGAGCCATATCATGCTGGTGTGCCTACATGTGACAGATGAGTCATATCATGATGGTGTGCCTACATGTGACAGATGAGCCATATCATGATGGTGTGCCTACATGTGACAGATGAGTTCTATCATGATGGTGTGCCTACATGTGACAGATGAGCCATATCATGATGGTGTGCCTACATGTGACAGATGAGCCATATCATGATGGTGTGCCTACATGTGACAGATGAGGCATATCATGATGGTGTGCCTGCATGTGATAGATGAGTCATATCATGATGGTGTGCCTACATGTGACAGATGTGTCATATCATGATGGTGTGCCTACATGTGACAGATGAGCCATATCATGATGGTGTGCCTACATGTGACAGATAAGCCATATCATGATGGTGTGCCTACATGTGATAGATGAGTCATATCATGATGGTGTGCCTGCATGTGATAGATGAGTCATATCATGATGGTGTACCTACATGTGGCAGACGTGTCATATCATGATGGTGTGCCTACATGTGACAGATGAGCCATATCATGATGGTGTGCCTACATGTGACAGACGTGTCATATCATGATGGTGTGCCTACATGTGACAGATGAGCCACATCATGATGGTGTGCCTACATGTGACAGATGAGCCATATCATGATGGTGTGCCTACATGTGACAGATGAGCCATATCATGATGGTGTGCCTACATGTGACATATTAGCCATATCATGATGGTGTGCCTACATGTGACAGATGAGTCATATCATCATGGTGTGCCTACATGTGACAGATGAGTCATATCATGATGGTGTGCCTACATGTGACGGATGAGCCATATCATGATGGTGTGCCTACATGTAACAGATGAGCCATATCATGATGGTGTGCCTACATGTGACTTATGAGCCATATCATGATGGTGTGCCTACATGTGACAGATGAGCCATATCATGATGGTGTGCCTACATGTGACAGATGAGCCATATCATGATGGTGTGCCTACATGTGACAGATGAGCCATATCATGATGGTGTGCCTACATGTGACAGATGAGTTCTATCATGATGGTGTGCCTACATGTGACAGATGAGCCATATCATGATGGTGTGCCTACATGTGACAGATGAGCCATATCATGATGGTGTGCCTGCATGTGACAGATGAGTAATATCATGATGGTGTGCCTACATGTGACAGACGTGTCATATCATGATGGTGTGCCTGCATGTGACAGACGTGTCATATCATGATGTACCAACATTTGACAGATCAGAGCTGTCCAAATGCCACTTTTCATGGTGTTGCCTCATCGAAGCACAATGCCATGCAGACATGATACTCCATCCATTTCCATGCATGCATGTACAGGCCTGTGCTGTAATATTTCCTACATGTATGGAAACCTATGGTAACCTGAAATGGGGTTCTCCTATGGTAACCTGAAATGGGTCCCCTAACGGCAAAATAGGATAACCTATGTTCACTTAGGGTAACCTGTTTGATTGACAGCATCTAATTAACTTATTCCTTCGAAAAAAAAAAAGTGAAAAATAAACACATTATTTTATCATAAAAATCATATGTCTTTACTACTTTTCTTTCAATGTCATCTCACACTCGGACTGAAACCAGAACCATTTAGTGACAAACAATTGCCTCGGTATGAGTTTACATCTACAAAAGACTACGAATACAGTTACTTGTATTTCAGTTCAGCTTGTGCAAATGAAGTGAAATATTTTGCAGAACGAGTCTAATTTTAGTCCACAGAAGTCTTCTATGAAGCACTGCTACAAAACAGTTTTCAGAGGTTTGTAATCTCTAAGGCAGTGACACGTGCTTGACATACATGTATGTTGTTCGTTTGGTCAATTCAGTTAAAAGCCGTCCTTCGATTGGATTATGCTATTGCGGAAGTTCGTCTTGTTACATGCAGCTGCAACACGGTATATCTTACTGTATCTCTTTCATCAGGACACCGGAATTCACTTGAACTGGAGACCCGATCATTTTCTTTAAACATATTAAAGATTTTAACCTTTATTAGTTCATTGTTTGCGCCAGGTGAATGATATGCAGTACTTTAGGTAACCCAATTTGGTCTCATAAAAATTTATTTGGGTGACTGACAGGCGAACGAGTTCGACCGTTCGCCATAACAGAACAGGCCTGCATCTATGTGGTCATTGCTCTATCCTTGTAATGCTGAGCACCAAACTGGGAAATAATCAAGATTAATAGCTTATCCTTGTAATGCGGAGCACCAAGCTGGGAAATAATCAAGATTAATAGCTTATCAAAAATCACTCGCCCATCACAGTTCAGAATATTGAAGAATTCGCGAACGTTGTCGAATTCGGGAACAGTTTCCAAATTCAGGAACATCAAACATTCAGCAAAGTTTCCGAATTCAGCAACGTTCCCGAATTTGGGAAGTCACCTATAACATGGAGGATATACATGTAGGACTAAAGAAACATTTTCTCACTTTCAGCAAAAAAGATGGCTAGAATTTTGAAATCACAGCATGGAATATCAAGAGAGCAAATGTTGATAGAAAAATTGTAATGCAAAAAATTCATAAAAATTCATAAACCCGTTTATTATGGAGGATATACATGTAGGACAAGAACACATTTTCTCACTTTCTGCAATTTAAACGACAGCTAGAATTTTAAAATCACAGGCTGGAATTCGAGAGAATGGAAGTTTTCACCTATTGATAGAAAAATTATAATGCCTTTTGTTGCAAGAAGAACTGACTCAGAGTTCCCGAATTGGTAAACAATTACAGCCTACTGTTCCCGAATTTTGCAATTTCCCGAACTGATCATGGATAGCAGTTTTTACTTGTCCCAAATAACATGTTGTGTGTTGTTATTAATGAGGAAGCATGAGGAACCTTGTCCACGGGTATATTTCAGGGACATCAATGGACTTTGCATTGCCAAGTTTAGGCCATCTTGAGAAGGTGAGCGGGTAATATTTCGACCCTTGACAAGTGTGATGCTGCTATCAATTATCTTACCTTCGGTGGAATTGGGTCTTTTGGGCTTGTAGCTGACTAATGAAGGGTCTGCCATGTTGAGTGGATGTCAGACTCTGCAAATAGAAACAACAATTACAAATTATTCAATATCATTCAATTCACTTCCTTATTTCTATGCCAGCATTTAAAAGTTTAACAACCTGTGTTAGCTTTTACTAACTTCCTGAATTCTTACATTGTCTACAAACATACATGTATGAGTCTTTGAGTGCTTGAATAGAATTTAACGTCATTTTCAACAATATTTCAGCTATATCACGACGAACCTTACCAACTAAACACCACCAAGCCCAGTTGTGTTTCTGCTAC